>LPNX010984862.1:621861-663434 GCA_001517045.1 Pseudotsuga menziesii
ATGCCTTTTAGCTAACAAAAATGTCCAATGATCTCGACTTGTCTAGGTTATTCAAAACAAGAGGTATGCCTCCGTATGTCCAACATTCATTATTTGGTTTTTGGTTGAAGATACCTCCAACCAGTGAAAATATGAAGAGATGGCATATTTAAAATATTGGACTATTTCATAGGAAAATCAAATATCGTACCATTCAGTCAAGCTATTATTGTTGGATGAATTTATGTCTCCAGGAGCAAAAAAAATAGTATTTTACAGGTTTTTACCCCCCCTTTTTTTCATATGCATTCTGCTATAGAACAACTTTAGTTCAACTGGCCATGATGGGCTATGACAAGCAGCTGGTGGCTATGGGGCTAGAGGTACTTGGGTATTATCCTACCAGCATTGAATAGATCTAGTGGAAAAAGAATCCTACTGCTCGAAGAAGTTTATAAGGATTTGCTATAAGAAATGGGAAAACATTTATGGCATTTTTTCATTGGAAATTTTTTATTTTGAGAAACTGATAAGGTATAGTTAGTTTAATAGAAAATAAATTGCAATATATATCTTATAAAGTATTCATATTCTTGAACTCTACTAATTTCTTTAATAGACTCAAAGTACTGACTTTGGACTATAGAATGATGGCAAACGTAAGAAGTCTAGTTCCAGACTTTCAGTAAAGGAGACAATAGATAAAATGAATGATTTTGTCAAGAGTCTAGGCTTCTTAGTAGGAAAAGTAAATCCTTGCAAGATTACTATGTTGTACATAGTTATCTTCTCCTCCCTTATTTTTTCTAAAATCTAAAAATCAAACATATATTGCAGCACATATATTTTTACATTGAGATACAAATAAAATGCACTGAATGGGGGATTTTTTAATAATAAGGTTAATGGATTTTTTTTATGTTGTCCACTAGCCTCAATATGACATAAATACCTTTCTGAGCCAAACCTGATAATTTTGAGCAAAAATATAATCAATACAGGAGTTTAAGATTTTAACCATGACAAGCATGTCTACTAACAGACAAATTTGCAGCCAGCCAGTAATAAAAATAACGATTTGGAAACAAAGAACTAAATTGCACTAAATGAAATCTTGTTATTCTTAAAAAGCAGAAATTGGAAATTAAATTGGACAGTAACACAAAAATTAACATAGTTTAACATTCTATAGCATCAATAACAAAAATTACAACAACAGGAATCCATTAAAATTACAAATTTATGGAGATTACTATTATATGCATGACACAACCAATCGAATTGTGACACATCTTTGCCCAGGAATTCATGGCTAAGTACATATCCATGTAATTTGAAAGAGTTCTAGCGTGAACGACATTTCAGGAACCAAAAGACAAAAGAACTTATTCTTTGGTTGTTCTATATATCAAGCATAAAATAGCCCAAATGAAATTTCTATTGAGGCCATAATGTTAACAACGACCAACCTCTCACAAGAAATTTGTGTCCCAGTTTCTGGAAATAGCCAAATTCAGCGCCCTCTCTCAAAGTCAACACGAGTCCTACTAGAACCTCCTTCACAACTTTCCTTCATTGCAGATCCAGCACTTTCCTTCATGGTTCCTCCACCACCAATCTTGTCCATCTCTTTCTTCCCTTTATTCACCTCCGTCAAGAACTGATCCAAACCAAATGGATCAGCTTCTTCTGCATCCTTTTCAAACTTGACTAGCCTATCCCTAGGTCCTTCCCTTCCAGTAGCACCAGCAAATATTTTATCGGCTCTGAAACGATCAGTCTTAAGCACCTTATCAAGCTGTTCATCTGCTCCTCCATACATTTCATTATCTGCATCCTTCTTTGGTATATAAAGAGTGGATAGTGTGTTATGAGTAGTAAATAAACCCTTGTCATAAATATTATACTGGTCATCAGCTGCAAATCCAGATTCCATGCCCTTCTCCTGGTTGAAGAGTCTCTGATCATAGGCAACTTCACCTGTTCCTCCAGTGGTATTGGCCATTCCGAGTGCAATTTTCTCACTAACATCACGGTCTCTATCCCTGGTAATATTTCTCTTCTTCCCAACATGCCCTTCCTTTGCCTCCAACCTTATTTCCCTTTCTCTCTCTCTTCTCCTCTCCTCACGAAGCATTTCATGCTTAAGCCGCTCCTCTCTTTCCTCTTTATTTTCCCTTGTATTATCCTTAGGGGCAGCACGATCAGGATCTGTCTTCCTTTTCACTACCACCTCCAAAGGGCGTGACAGTCGCCCTTTCAGGTACTCCACTGGTGACCTTATCAGCACCGACAACACCAGCTCCAGTACTTGGACCTGGACCAACTCCACTTCTCTCCATCCTAGCTCGCTGAGCAAGTACACGCAATTCCTGTTCTTTCTTCTCCTTCTCCTTGAGCATCGGCTCCTTCTGAATATTTGATCTCATCTCCACGGCCTCTCTGGCCTTCTGTTCAGCTACATACAAAGCCTCTGAAATCTTCACAAAGTTGTCATTGATCTGAACCTCCTGCAGCCCTCTTCCATCAGCCGCAAGACGTTTGTCAATGGTACATTTGGAAGGCTCGAAATTCAAATTCAAACTCAAGAGGGAGAAAGAGCCTCACCAATCGAAATTTGAAATTTGGAGTTGGAGGTAAATTTCATGTTAAAGTGTTTGAATTTGAATTTGAAACTTGGCACCTTTGAAACAACCATCGCATCCATATAATGATGGGCTTCCAACTGGACAATTCTCAAATCAGTCAAATGGTGGAGGAATTAAAGGCTGCCAACTGGAGGATTCTTGAATCAATCGAACGACGGAGGACTTTTAATTGATGGCTACACAGAATCGGATTCTTGAAATTAATTTACACAAAAATTACATTATTTAAATCTAAATCATTTTTTAAACATTTCAATGAATTGGGTGGTCCAATTACTTATACATGTAACAGGACTATGCTGATTCCAATCTGAAATTGTACGTCGGCGGTCAACGGGCTCGTCGAAAGTTATCACAGAGGAATCCAATCCCTCAATTATTTAAATCTTAAGAATTAATATTGAGCGATTAGATTTTGCTTTCAATTTGGTTTTGGTAATTATTTTTGGCATGTTGTCATTGAATTGAGTTGAATTTTAGGGTTTGGAAATTTATTTCTTTTTCTCCTGAAAAAAGATTGGGAGGTACTTATTTTGAATGTATTTTTTAAATATATTTTTTTATTAAAAATAAATAAAAATGGTGTATAAGCAATACATTACATTAGACTAAAAGGGGTACAATAAAAGAATGCCGTGTAAGCAAGGAGATGTGGACATACATAACAAGAAAGAAAATTTGGAGTGTTGGATTGATGGTGATGGGCACTGTGCACCTAACCTGGGTAAACTACGCAGTCTATACAATATTTCCAAGTTTTTACAATCTCATTTTAATGCACAATTTTAATAAAGTTTAGGTATAACTTTTAGTTAATAAAGTTGTATTTTTTTAATGTGTTAACAAAATGTAATGATAAAAGAACTACTCGGTTAATGACATAAAAATATGATGATTTATACTCAATCATTTATATGGGTTCAATTTATTTATTTATTTGTTCACGGGACTTTAAGTAAACCAAGAAACTTAATTTGGTATAAAAGAAAGTACTCGGCTCTTATGTTCTGTGGCCCCTTGATTATTTTCCACTGTCTATCCTCTCCATCAAAAGAAACTATGCTGAAACACTCCCCATCCTCCACCTCATTTAACCAATAACTAACGGAGCGCTTCATATTCCATAACTGGTAATATTGTTTAGTTATTGTATTGTTTATTTATTAATTCATAGGTGTTTCATTATTTTGAACATAGCCTATACGTTGTTTTGAAGATGATATATAACACTTTCAATCATTGCAAGGGGTTCAACACTTATTGGATCTTCACATAGAAGTTTCACACATCCTTAACCTAGGGAGCATGAATTCCCCTTTCTCTCTTCATGTTGGGTTTTCCTTTCATTTCAATAGTTAGAAAATATTTGAACTAAGATCCAAAACAAACACAATTTAACTAAGAAACATAGTTTAAGGGAGGCTATATTAACACCTCCTAGTTGTGGGAACAATTCATCTTACATAACTGATATTATTGAGAGAGCACCTCCTAGTTGTGGGCACACTTCATCTTACATAACTGATATCATTGTTAAATTTATTTATAGATTGATTTAGTAGTGTTGGCATTGCATTGTTTTGAACACAATTTACAAGTTATTTTGAAGAGAATATCTATCACTTTGGGGAGTTTTAGTAGGTTAAACAAATCTTGGATCTTCACAATGTTACACATCTTATCAACACAAGAAGCAACACTCTCTTTTTTTATCTTACTTCATGTTGGGTTTTCCTTTCCTTTTGATAATTAGGACATAATTTAACTAAGAGTTAAATTGAATTTCTGGTGCTTTGCTAATTTTATAGTTGTTGGAGACATCTACAAACCTAATTGAAGTTACTCTAAAATAATCCTACAATCACAAATTAGATAAAATCATGTTTAATAAATTCACATAGTGGCTACCTTTTCTCTCTTTCCTCTTTCTCCTAGGTTGGTTTCTCAATTCCTCCCTCCTTTTGGTTGTGGGTCATTCATTCTTGTGATCTAATGACACCTTATTCTCCCTATTGTGCCGCATATATAAATTATATACTTAGATACCTAATATATGAATTAACCACTTTCTTACATTGTTGACGTAGTACTGAGAATGATTGAATTCACATACAACCAAACTTGACTTTTGCAAAGAAATTCCGAAAGAATCTCACCAATGCACAAAAAGAGATAATATAAAGAGACACATATCAAGCTTCAAAGTGTTAAGAAGCATGCTATTTATTCTCATTATCAACATGGACATATTATGAGATACAAGGATGTGATTTAGCACCACAACTCTCAAGTGTGATGGCACTTGAAACACAACTCTGAAATACTCATTAAACAACTTACAACTTATGAGAAAACAACCCTCCAACCATCCAACCTGAGTCCACAATCACAAGATTTATATTAATGAACAACCAACTTATTTAGTGATATGAACTGTTATGGATTTATAATCTTGCTTGATTTATTTCACTTTTAGCTTGATTTATTTCACTTTTAGAACCCTGATTCATGGGGCACTACCTTGCATTCATAGTAGGGGCTTGAATAACCGATGCCCATTATAAACAACCTATTCTCTTCACTTAAGGTATTCTCAATATCTATGATTTCAGCTAAAGTTTGTTCAATCTACAACTAAGTTCAATGTAGCCAAGTTCTCTAACAATAGGAACATATCCAATCATGGCTTTAAACCATCCCAACTCTATTTGGACACATAGCGAATATTCATCAATGCTTATACATCCACAAGAATGGAAGGAACAATGTCATTCAACAAGTGAAGAGACCACAACAAAAACATATGTATGACACCCAAGGTGGATGCCTTAACTTGTTAATATGCAGGATGTTACAAAAATACATCAAGGGATTCTGACCAACTTGTTTTGATTCTATTACATATGTACAAATAACCCAAGGCATAATTGCTTACTACCCAAAAGACTTGCACAATCCAATCTTGGAAGCACCTATGGATCTGCCTCCTACAATTTCCTTTCCTTACTTGTATCAATCTTAGTCTAGCTTTGCCAGGCTTTAGACACTTACCAAGTATTCTAATTCTTCCTTTCAGATTGCTTAAGACTCAACTAGTGGGAAACTTATTCATTATGCCAAAACCAAACTTAGCACATCACAAAACTCCTTGTCCACTCTTGACAATCATTTCTTGATTGAATTATTCTTGCATGAATTTGTACAATGGAGGCATATTTATTTTATAGTGGAAGGTGTCTTGTTGTTTCCTCCTTTTAAGGATCCTTTCACCATGCTCCATGTTCAAGTGGACCCAATGTGCAATCCACTATAAATGCCAAGTCTTGTAATGCTCATCTCCTTGGGTATGCATGTCTAACTGATCTTGTGTTCATGCCTAAGTTACCCCAAAGTCTTGTGCACCCAATGGTGGAAACTATCCCACATGAATGGTGTCCAATGAACTCCTTGTTTGTCCTTGTGATTCATTTCATTCCAATCATTTGTTCATCCAAATTTCAATGTGCATCCAATTGAACTAAGCACTCTTTCTTGTGGATCAAGGTGTTGTGTCTACAAGTCAGGCACTTCTTCCCAATGTGCCCATGAACCAAGGAACGTCCGTCATCCATGCCACTATGAAATCTCTATAAGGAACCCCAAATGACAACCCTCATCTTATTTCCATACTTAGCCAAATGTATTTACCAATCTCTTTGGAACTTAGGCATGCCTTGCCATTGTTAAAGACCTCCCAAGGCATGGTTGTCCAAACTTGCAACTTGTCGTGATAACCAACTGAAGGCTACTAATGACTGTATCAATGGATGGGTAAGGGTGCACATTTCTATATCCAATTTAAGGGATGTACATCCTCCCCAACTTAAAACTATCACTGTCCTCAACAAAATCTCAAAAAAAATAAATTGTTCTCCAAAGTCTACTTCTCAAAATACTACATGTTGCCACATAGTTTCATCGATCGGGGTTCACTTCACACTGCTATCAAAAAATCTCAACACATACTCCTTAAACATCGGACCGGAAAGGATTTACCCTTTCTAGCAACACCCACAGAGCGAGTGCAGTCTCACCCAAGATGTTTAAGGGGAGCTGTAGGAACAATGTTTCTGCAGTGGGGAGGGGACATGCACTACTTCCTACTCATTCAAAACACAACCAGAATTCTAGATTCCCATCATACTACTATGCTACCTTAGTTTCATTCACATGTATTTAACCATTCACAACATAATCAAAACATCTATATAACCAAATCTACGTATTTAAACCATTGCAGAACATTAATCACATTGCGACAAATACAACGTCATAGACATTTCACCATTAACTTATCTCATACATCACATAAAAGAGATTCACATCAGAGAATACCGAAAGATACAACCAAACAACTAGATCAAACCCATGTCAAAACATCAGAATATAATCCACATATGTGAAATCGTATAATGTTGAATAATGATCATATGTAGTTACAATCACTTGTGAGTACAACATCTATAAGGGCATAAGTGATTTGTGTGTCAATAAGAGCATCAATTTTTTCAGTAAATATAAGTTTGTATGTGTTCAATAACTAGAATTTTGTATCAATAAGAGCATCAATGTGTTTATTTAGTATAAGAGCATTGATCCATGTAATGGTGACAAAAGAAATGTTATGTTCTGGTTCAATGTTTGACATAACTCATTGGTTCAACAATATATAGCAGACTAGGAAAGCCTAATAAAATGTTTGACATAAATCATTGGAGTGGAAATAGCCATGCATACATAGCAAAATATCAAATTACTACATAAAAGATTCAACCAACAACATGAATTATACGAGGACTCTCATCCAATCACGTATTTAATTCTTCCCAGCACATGATTATCACATTTCAATGGAATACATGGAACCTTAATATAACATATAATGCTCATCATGTATCACAAAAGGATCAAACTTGGTATCTTGCCATCGTTCATCTTTGGACCTTTAGAGGATCGATATTTCCAACATAAGTTCGTGAGTACAAATTATAGATGTACATATATAGGAAAGTGCAACATAAAAGATTACTAGAAAGGGAAATGGAAATAAAGTGCATGCCATCATCTCCTACAAGTGTGCAAGTGCATGCCATCAGCATGCCAGGAGACCAACGGATTCAATGGTTCATCAATCCGACCTCCGGTTGTCGAGATATGTCAAGCCCTAGGTCGCATGAAAATGTCGTTCAAGGACACTAGGTCAATCTTGCTCCGGGAGCAAAAAACCAAACGGAGCAACGAAAGTGCGTGCCATTGGCTCTTGCAAGTGTGCATGGGAAATGCTAACATGGGTAGACCACCAACACTCGCTCGGTCTAGGGTTTTGCAGAGTTGACCCACCAATGCCAGATTTGCATTGAGGTGCACTGGGGAAAAAACTAGTTTAGGAAATGACTGTACAATGGAGTCATTGGGCCACAAGGACACGATAGAGAGGGCCCCCTAGGGGTAATGGCATGCCAAGAGACCAACGGATTCGACGGTTCGTCGATCCAACCTCCAGTTGCCGAGATATGTCAAGCCCTAGGTTGCATGAAAATGTCGTTCAAGGACACTAGGTCAATCTTGGTCTGGGAGCAAAAAACCAAACAGAGCAACGAAAGTGCATACTGTCAGCTCTTGCAGGTGTGTATGGGAAATGCCGATGTGGGTAGACCACCAACACTTGCTCGGTCTAGGGTTTTGCATATTTGACCCACCAATGCCAGATTTGCATTGAGGTGCACTGGGAAAAAAACTAGTTTAGGAAATGACTGTACAATGGAGTCATTGGGCCACGAGGACATGAGAGAGAGGGCCCCCTAGGGGTAATGGCATGCCAGGAGACCAACGGATTCGACGGTTCGTCGATCCGACCTCCGGTTGCCGAGATATGTCAAGCGCTAGGTCGCATGAAAATGTCGTTCAAGGACACTAGGTCAATCTTGGTTCGGGAGCAAAAAACCAAAAGGAGCAATGAAAGTCTGTGCCGTCAGATCTTGCAAGTGTGCATGGGAAATTCTGACGTGTGTAGAGCACCAACACTTGCTCGGTCTAGGGTTTTGCAGAGTTGACCCACCAATGCCGGATTTGCATTGAGGTGCACTGGGCAAAAAACTAGTTTAGGAAATGACTGTACAACGGTGTCATTGGGCCACAAGGACACGAGAGAGAGAGAGAAACCTAGGGGTAATGGCATGCCAAGAGACCAATGGATTTGACGGTTCATCGATCTGACCTCCAATTGCCGAGATATGTCAAGTTACAGGTCGCATCAAAATGTCGTTCAAGGACACTAGGTCAATCTTGGTCTGGGAGCAAAAAACCAAATGGAGTAGCGAAAGTGCATGCCATCGGCTCGTGCAAGTGTGTATGGGAAATGTCGATGTGGGTAGACCACCAACACTTGCTCGGTCTAGGGTTTTACAGAGTTGACCCACCAATGCCAGATTTGCATTGAGGTGCACTGGGCAAAAAACTAGTTTAGGAAATGATTGTAGAATGGATTCATTGGGCCACGAGGACATGAGAGAGAGGGCCCCCTAGGGGTAATGGCATGCCAAGAGACCAACGGATTCAACGGTTCGTCGATCCGACCTCCGGTTGCCAAGACATTTCAAGCCCTAGGTCGCCTGAAAATGTCGTTCAAGGACACTGGGTCAATCTTGGTCCGGGAGAAAAAAAACAAATGGAGCAACGAAAGTGCATGTTGTCAGATCCTGCAAGTGTGCATGGGCAATGCCGACGTGGGTATACTAACAACACTTTCTCGGTCTAGGGTTTTGCAGAGTTGACCCACCAATGCCATATTTGCATTGAGGTGCACTGGGCAAAAAACTAGTTTAGGAAATGACTCTACAACGGAGTCATTGAGCCATGAGGACATGAGGGAGAGGGCCCCCTAGGGGTAATGGCATGCCGGGAGACCAACAGATTCGACGGTTCGTCGATCTGACCTCCGGTTGCCGAGATATGTCAAGCCCTAGGTCGCATGAAAATGTCGTTCAAGGACACTAGGTCAATCTTGGTTCGGGAGCAAAAAAACAAACGGAGCAATGAAAGTGCGTGCCATCGGCTCTTGCAAGTGTGCATGGGAAATGGTGACCTGGGTAGACCACCAACACTTTCTCGGTCTAGGGTTTTGCAGATTCGACCCACCAATGCCAGATTTGCATTGAGGTGCACTGGGAAAAAAACTAGTTTAGGAATTGACTGTACAACGGCATCATTGGGCCACGAGGACACGAGAGAGAGAGTAACCTAGGGGTAATGGAATGCTACGAGACCAACGGATTCAACGGTTCATCGATCCGACCTCCGGTTGCCGAGATATGTCAAGTTGTAGGTCGCATCAAAATGTCGTTCAAGGACACTAGGTCAATCTTGGTCCGTGAGCAAAAAACCAAACAGAGCAACGAAAGTGCGTGCCGTCGGCTCCTGCAAGTGTTTATGGGCAATGCCGACATGGGTAGACCACCAACACTTGCTCGGTCTAGGGTTTTGCAGAGTTGACCCACCAATGCCAGATTTGCATTGAGGTGCACTGGGCAAAAAACTAGTTTAGGAAATGACTGTACAACGGAGTCATTGGGCCATGAGGACATGAGAGAGAGGGCCCCCTAGGGGTAATGGCATGCCAAGAGACCAACAGATTCGACAGTTCATCGATCCGACCTCCGGTTGCCGAGATATGTCAAACCCCAGGTCGCATGAAAATGTCGTTCAAGGACACTAGGTCAATCTTGGTCCGGGAGAAAAAAACCAAACGGAGCAACGAAAGTGCGTGCCATTAGCTCCTGTAAGTGTGCATGGGCAATGCCGATGTGGGTAGACCACCAACACTTGCTCGGTCTAGGGTTTTGCAGAGTTGACCCACCAATGCCAGATTTGCATTGAGGTGCACTGGGCAAAAAACTAGTTTAGGAAATGACTGTACAACGGAGTCATTGGGCCATGAGGACACGAGGGAGAGGGCCCCCTAGGGGTAATGGCATGCCAGGAGACCAACAGATTCGATGGTTCATCGATCCGACCTCTGGTTTCCGAGTTACAATGAGATGCAAGTCGCATGAAAATGTTGTTCAGGGACACTTTTACTACAAGCTAGGAATTGCATACGAGCTAGTATAAACCATAGTTTGTAGTATAAACTCATGTTTATAGTTTAAGCCCGAGATTGTGGAAAGACTAGTCTGTAGGTTAAACCCTAGTTTCTAGTTTTATTCAATGTTTAGTTGATAAGAAAAATAGTATTATATCTCCTTTAACATCTTAAAATAATTTTCACAATTTAAAAATTTATTTTCCTTTTATATTATGATTTTAATTAATGTTTAAAAAAAAATTAAGTAATATTTGTTTTAAATAAGTATTTAAGGTTCATTTATAATTAATGAAAAAGGATAAAAAGTATCCATGTAAAAAATATAAGTTGAAAATTATATAAAATGTTATTATTAAAATTTTAAATTGGTACATGATTTTATCATTTTAAATATTTTTGAGAGTGTTTAGAGAGGAAGTCATTACGTGCCAAGAGTGCCACCTATACATGATTCTACAACAAATGAGGGGTTCAAAATACATCTCCAATATGTATACTCTATAAAGGAGGAGACAATAATCCAATAATAGATAAAAGATTTTTTTTTTAAATCAGCAAAGGAACTCCTAAAGTACATTAGTACATTAGAGACCAAGGAAGATACTTTGATCTACCTAAGAGGAACTATTAGATTGTGGAAGATGCTTTGAGATGGAACTCCAAATATTTTCCATATTGCAATCAAATTATTCTCAAGGATGGTTAGTTCCTAAACTATTGAGAGGAGTTGGTAACAAGTTTGATTTATCTCACTATAACTACAGGAGATTTGAGTTATGTAGTTGCAATTGTGTCATGATTTATAGCAAGTCCCAAAGATGTTCACTTGAAAGCAACAAATAAAATATAAAGGTATGTCAATGGGATTGAATATGTGTAGGGTAATGTCATCAAATTGGTTGGATACATGTATTCAAATCAAGTGAGTTACATAGAGGAAAGAAAGTATGCCATACCTTACTCTTTTAGCATGGGATCAAGAGAAATTTCAAGAATTAGTAAGAAGCAACTAATAATCATAGTGTCCCCCACATAGAAAAATACGAGGAAATAGTCCATGCATCATGTGAAACAAGGGGTTTTAGTTATTTGGAATCTTCAAGAGATCCAATCCACACCCCTTCAACACCCCTTCATTCTAAAAGCTAGTGTTTGATTTAACTCGAGAAGAATTTGATGTTCCATGAAAGAACCAAGTATATAAAGATACAATGTACATTAAAGCACATTATAGTGTATAGTTCAATCATGTTACATAGTGGAACCAAACCTAACAAAAAAAATTCCTGAATCATTGTTAACACGGATCTTTTCTTGCCATTATTTTTACCAAATCGTTGGAGGTTTGTTGGTTAATAGTGTAGAGATGAAGTATTTAATCTTGTGGTTGCCAGTATAGCCATGAATATTTAGTTCTGGATGAAGCAATAAAAATGCTGATGATATGCATTTAGATATCCGTTCATGATTGAAGCCCAGTCTAGTTAGAAATTAGAACATAGAGTTTAAATCGTTTACACAAACTACAGCATCGTGGTCATCATCATCATCATCATTCTTCATTTTCATCGTGGTCATCATCATCATCATCATCATCATTGTCGTGGTCATTGTCATCATGCTCAACATCATCATCATCATCATCGTCATCATCGTGGTCATCATCATCATTCTTCATTATCATCAACTGCATATGGTCTATGGACACGCATTAATAGAAAGGTCAGCTTTAAAAAGAAAAATACTCAGTTACCACATGGAAGAAGTGAGCCCCACTAGACTCCACGCCCTAAAGCACGAGGATAAGACTTTGAAACATGGACTATCCAGCCAATCTTTATTTCCAATGCCCACTACCAACCAGCAATGAAAGACCATTGCTTTGCATGTAAAGTCAACATGTAATTGATTAGATAGACGCTCAAGTCCATATGCATTAAAGAATCAGGTAAGATTTACACATCAAAAGGACTCTAACTTCCACTAGACTCCAAACCTTCAAGCAGAGGATAAGACTTTGGATAAGACTAGCCAACTTGTAATCTTGATTTCTCTAAAACATCTAGAATGGTACAAAGAGTCAAGTCGACAGTCTCGATTTCTAAGAATTCATATACATTCATAAGTAGGTATAGGAAATAATTGCCGTATTAAGATGTATCTATTTTCATAAACATTGACGGGAATCATTGAAATCGTATTAAGATGTATAGTTGATTTCTTAAATTTTAATGTAAAAAAGAAAGAATATGTATTCACAAGTCAAAGTCAATTTTGATTTCTTGTAATAGATTCTAAATGGGGTTACATAGAAAGTGCCCTCCATGTTTACAATGGTGTTAAATGTTTCTCTTTTAAGGCATAATGTTTGTCATATCTTTTTGCATTTCATTGAAATATTCCACCCACATCTTCACTTTGTTTTATCTTACATAGTTTTATAGTGTTGCATTTCAAAATGTATATACATAGTTTAATCCCAACAACAGCTCACCACAATTTACATGGTTAAGTGTGTAAATTTACATGCTTTGAACCTTAATATTATTTTTATAAATAATTTGACACATATCTTCATATTCTATTTATTAAATACTTTTATCATATTTTGAGAAGCTTTTAATTCTCAAGTCTTTACATTTATTTTTAATTTTTTATAATTTTGATAACTTAGGTCTGTTTTACAAAACATTAACATCCTTAGGTTTGTTTTATATTACATATGGATATTACTATATTTTTATATAATAAATTTAATAATATATATTTTATGTTCATGATCAAAAATCTTTTTCCTGTAAAATTTTGAAATAATTGAATGAATATTTTAAAATTGAAAATCTCTTTTATGAAATTTTGAAGTTTTGACAGTCCCATCAAACCTACAGGTTGAATCATTCACGTGAATCTTGAAAATGGTCAATCTGAATCTTTAATTGTATTCCTGTCAAGGTCTTTAAATGATCAGCCCACATAAATGATCATGTGAAGATCTTTAATGTCTTTAAAATTATGAAAACTATATTTTCATAATTATTATTTGATGTCCCTTCTAAACCTGTGAAATTATTATTTAATATCCATGTCAGTATTTTTGAATGATCATCCTGCATATATGTTCCTGTGAAGATCTTTAATGTCTTTCAAATTATGAAAACTATATTTTCATAAGTATTATTTGATCTCCCTTCTAAACCTGTGAAATTATTATTTGGTATCGCTGTAAGGCGCACTAGATGTCCACGCTATATTTCACATCCAACTCGAGATCTCATCGTACACAGTCTCGCTGCCGCCATATCCTCAAGGTTGATAGTCCCATCGAATAGTCTCGCTGCCGCCATATTTTTGACAGTCCCATCGAACCTGCAGGTTGATCATGAGCGAGCTGCAGCCATATCCTCGAGATCTCATCGTGCACAGTCTCACTGCCGCCATATCCTCAAGGTTCAACTCCCATCTACCTGCATTCAACGCCCATCTACCTGCATTCAAGGCAGTGCATTCCATTGCAAAATGCCAAGAGACCTGGTCCTCATTCTCCTACTGCAAATTCCTATCATTCTCTTTCTGTAAATTCCTAGTTGGAGCTGCTGAAACATTGTTCTTGTCCTCTGCAAATTAGAACTTGAATCCTATTGCGAGAAGCTGGAGCGGCTGAATCGTCCTCCTGTAAATTAGAACTTTATGTACTCCTCGTCCTACAAATTCTTATCATTCTCGTCCATTTAGTTTAGTATCTGGATTTTGTACAAGGCCCATGGGGTATGGGTATTTTTGTGCCTTCTTCAAGTTATAAGAGGTTGCATATTTCAGTTACTGGAGATATCTGCGAGTCTATTGTATGCTTGAAAATCTTGATCTGAACATTCCCATATAAATTTCATAGAAATGTTTTGTAGTTTGTATGTTCTTATTTCAAACTTTATCAGTTTTTAGAGGTTTGTACTGGTTCTTATACTTTGTAGTGGTTGTTATACCATAGCATGGATTTATATTTAGTGTACCTGACTATTGCTCAAGGGACGCTCCCTCTAGTCACTCATCCTAGTACTTTTGTTTAAAGCACTTCCCAGTACAGTCTTTGCAAGGTCGGAAAGCCCCCCTGGAACAGATGGAAAAACCTTTTGAAGGTCTAATTTAGGTGGTTCACAGTAGCGAAAAAACTCCAGCTCTCCATAGGAATCAGAAAGACGCTTCAGTTCAGAGTGCAAAGCATACCCTAACTTCAAAATGCTAGTTGAATGAAATACAACTTTAAGGCACAAGTCCAGTGCACCTGGTTCTTTGTTAAATAAATTCACCATCTCAAATATAAAAACCTTTTTTGCAGTAGCAATCTCTAATATCGAAACCCTTCTCGGCCCAAACACCCACTCAGAATCTATTCCAATCACATTAACTTCATCCTCAGAAAAATGCTCGAAAGCCTGAGCTAGTCCTTTTATTGTATCAATCATTATAACCTCATTTTCTACTGAAACACCTATGTCTTGTAATTTCAAAAAGCTATCCTCTCCCTCTGTAGAAACTGGTTCACATAACTGAAATATTTTTAAATTGGTTAGTTCAAGCGCCAATTATTCAAGGCGCTAAAAAAACCTTGTTCTAAAGTTCTCATTTCCATCATCCTTGGTTTCAACATCACCACAATACTTAATGCTTGGGCCCAACGTCCTTTCTTAGCTTGCGTTAGAAGATGTGAAACCTTTCAATCTTCGTTCGTTTTGGGTTTCCTCTTATCCGTTGTTCTGGTGCGGGTGGGTGTGATCTTCATGCTTGCCTTGTCCGATAAAGCAGGAATAAAGACTCCCCAACTGTGCCATCCCAGGTCTAATAGTTTATCTCTTAAGCGATTCATTCCTCCGATAGATAGATCCTCCCCACCGGTGCCTGTCGGCCGAGACTCCCTCTTCAATGGATAAGCACAGAGAGAGACGATGGAGGAGCACTTGGAGGGGCTCTACCTTGAGTCCCCGGAAATAAAAAGAAAATAAAAAAATAGGTCTACAGGCTAGGTTTAACTACAAGTTGTTGCACTAATTAGAACTAGTTCATCAATATTGAAATAAATTGTAATAAAAAGAAGTCATTACTACTTACCTTTGGAATTCCCCAAACAGCCAGCCTTGTACCGGCTTAGAGCTGTTGCACCGACTCGCATTCACTGACAAGACAGGCCTGCCATCACACTTGCTTGAAGATGGATGCTTCTGTGGTACCACTATTACTACCTAATGACAACAAAATCTCACTTCCTGAGGCCGACCCACCTGTCTGTATCTTTCAATTTACACTGGAAAGGAGAAGACTTAGTGAATGATTCGCCCTCTTCCACGAGAAACTACAACGAGACTCTCATTTCCATCATCCTTGGTTTCAACATCACCACAATACTTAATGCTTGGGCCCAACGTCCTTTCTTAGCAAGCTTGGTCATCAAACGTTCAGTGTACTGATAAATACCCTCTGCAAATTCTGATGAGAGCTTATACTTTTTTGCCATATTCTTTACATTAGTCCACCACTTCCTCCTCTCGTAACATCTTATAAGTAAGGAAATCGTATTATTCTCGGTGTGGTCTGAAGTAGCCCATTTTTCTGCTAATTGATACTGTTTAGCATCAACCATAGGCTCCAAAAATTACTCCCAAGAACTGTCTAATTGCTTTATAACAGACACAGCAGTACAGAAATGATGAGATCTTATAAGCTTTAGAATCAATGTTTTTAATCCCTGAAACTTCTCAGACACAAATGTCACTTTCTGTAATTCTTCTCTCAACTCTTCCAATTTAAACTCAAAAATTCTAGATAGAATAATAACTACGTTCGCATTTACAGTAAATGATCCTGAAAGTATCAAGTCATTGAACAAATTAGCCACTAATCTCCTTGCTTCATAATCATGAGCAAATGTTGGGTTCAACACAGCCAAACCACTAAGAACTGTGAGGAATAGACGGGTTGGGTGTTCACCAGAGGGACAAAGAATGGAAAGCAAATCTTTCAAACATGCTATAATAATACTTGGGAGTACATCCCTTCGGAGAGCTTCTATAAAGCCCTTGCAAAATTCATGGTAATTTACCTTGATCTTTGTGTCGTTTACATAGCGGAAGGATTGCTTTAGATGATAAACAAAATATAAAGTGTTTACCTGTGACAAATCTGAAAGAGCGTGCAACACTATGGAATTCTCTGCTGCCATTTTTCCCATCCCCTTAAAACTGAGTACAGTAAGAATGTTATTGAGATAACAACACGCTCAGAAAATGATAGAGCTTCGGAAGAAGTTCAACATGTCTCAACGTGTTTGAAACCAATAAATGTAAACAGTATTTATAGATAATCTGCCGGGGTTGATTTTTTTTAAATATGTTACATGTCAGGTCATATATCAGATCCTTTTTTAATCCAAAGAATTGGGTGGGTTTAATTTAGGTTTAAAAGGATACAAGTTACCTCATATATGTCGGTTAGCTATCTTGTTGGTGTATGAGACTCCCTTGTTTACCCAAGTAACATTTTTTTATATAATTGGGTGGGTTTAATTTAGGTTTAAGAGGATATAAGTTACCTCATATATGTGCGTTAGCTATTTGTTTGTGGGAGAAAAGATTTCTTGTGTAAAAATTTAATCAGAAAAAGAATTTATGACCTCCTACAAAAAAAACACCAATTTGGTGTATGATACCGTTTATTTATGGGACTGAGACACCATTTTAACTTCTCTATATTTAAACATATAACCTCCTAAAATAATATAGATAATCTTAAACATCATAGCCACCCACTTTGTATATCTATATAATCTACTAGACTATTTTTTTATTAATTCTTAGTACCATGTTTCTGGATAAGAATAAATATATTATAGGTTTTTCTTTAAATCTTTTGTTTATGTAATACCTTTATAGAGAAAAAGAAAGCATGTATTTTATGATAAAGTCAATTTTAACCCTAACCTAAAATACATGCAGATTACCATTGTACTTTATTTAAATATTATCTAATAGTTAATTATTAAAGCTACATATTATTACGGATAAGTATGAATAGTTACACTTAGAGAATAGTTTCTTTCTTCAACTATCTACATCAATTCCTCTTAGTTTAGTTGAAAAGATTATCCAGTTTTAACTTAGGGGAAGAATGAAAACACAGAAGATAATGTTGATTGAAATGGTGACTTAGTCTATAATACTAGAGTGCTGAGTCTAAAATGAATTTAGATTTTCAATTTGCAAGTAATCAATTAAGTGATAAAACTATTGTCTTTTTGCACAACATTTATTTATTATCACATCAAGCAAGATGACTGTATGGATAGTTGTCAGTTGCCAGTAGCCACCTACATCTGCATAGCAAATATTGACATTGTTTTACAAGCTGGAAAATACATTTTGTGACAACTCTTGTATTAAATGTTTGATTGCAAATTGGAAAATACCTGTCTGTTTGTCTCATAGACAGGTATTAAGTTAGGCCTCATGTCATAATTTATGGGTTGGGTATGGATGCAAATCTGAATTGGGTTTCTAGTATTTGTCGCGCCTGTATATATAACACCGGATATATTCATTGTTCCTGAAGGTTATTAAAATTTGGATGATTAGCCTATATTCATGTTCTGTTGTTGGGAAGTATTATGTGCAGTGAATGATTAGCACAACAACTCAGTTGTACGGTATTATCAGCCTGTCAAACTGTGTTGTTCATGTTTACGCCATTTATTTTTACTCCCAAGTCCAAAGTCATCTCATAAAATTCTTGATGTTATTTGTTCACAGACTGAATGGAAGGTATTATTTAAAAGTTAAATTTACTTTGATGTTATTTTTTCACCGACTGAATGGAAGCTATTATTTAAAAAGTTTCTGGGGAATTTTCGATTGTAAAAGCAAGTGATCGGAAATGCATAGTCGAAATAAAGTTAGCAAAATTTACTTTCATATTTACAAATTTAAAATTTATATACATATAAAGACTGCAGCAGTAAAATTTTTCAATAGAAGATAGACTGTTTTTAAAACCGATCAATTAAATTTATATGATAAACATCTTCTCTTAATATTCTTAAATTAAATAAATCAAATTAAATTTATATGATAAACATTCTCCCTACATATTAAATTTTAGGGAATAGAAATTTCTACAATCTAATATTGACAACTACAATATAATTTATAGCATCCAACTCCATTCTTCCATTGAAGATATCTTGACGAAGTATAAGGTGGAGATTAAGAGAAGCCCTGAAGAATTGAAATATGAGGAAAGCAAGGGCAGCAGAATCAGACTCGGACTTAGAAGCATTGTTGGGTTATGGCAAACGGTCCTTCTTCATTTCACATCAAGAATTCAGGAATTCCAAGAAATTAAGGATTGAAAATGTTGATTTGAAATAGAATATAATAATATTTACCTAAATATATTGGTAATTTTAATATCATAAGAGAAAGATGAAAACATAAGTTTTTTTAAAAGAAAGATTTTATCAAATTTTATAACATTTTGATTTATTAAATATATTTTTTAATTTTTTTATAAAAAAATTGACACTCATTAATCTGATGAAAACGTAAACCGACGGTTATGGAAAACACAAAATCGTCATAAAATTTTGTAAATTTTGATTTGACAGGTAACAAAAATTTGAAATTCCAAGCCTGCCCAGCTCATTCCGCCGAAGCACCCAGAAGATATCACAGTACAGATTATATTCTTTTCCCAACCCAACGTGTACGGCAAGATTAGCGAACAACAGGTGATTTCACTCAATCTACCAATAGCTAGAACTTGCGAACAAAATGAAATAAGGTTTCACAAATGAATTTAAAAACACTCTAGCTCAATTTCTTCTATACAAAAGGGGCAGCGAAGATATTGAGGAACAAGTGATGGTCCTCATTAACAAGCTCTAGGTTCCCAATTCTAAGGTCCCGAAAAGCTTTACTGTGAATTAAAGCACTCTATTGCTGGCTCGAAGTGAAGATTACCCTTTCAAATGAATCCAGAGAGGGCATATGGACTAAGTGAATCTGTAATTGAATCAACGATGATTACAATATTGGGTAAGTCATATGCTTGAAAAGGGAGCTCAAATACTCAATAAATTATGGACTAGGAGGTAGGCTCCTTTCCATCTGAGACTCCTTGCCCGATGCGGACAAGAGGCTTTGCACCTTCTTTCACGAACAAATTTTGCAACTAGTAGCCATGTTAGGATAATCTTTGCAAATTTCCATACCTAGTAATATGTTTGTTACTTGCGGTTCTGGTTGCTTTAAATTTATAATCAAATCATTGTGAGTTGCCACTCAAGTGCAGTTATGGAAGTGGATGAACTTCTTAAAAATTTATAATGAATTTGTTATCCTTAAACAAGCTCACACAACATTGCATGTATTTCAAAAACGTTGAGAACCAATTTTCGCTCTAGTTGGTTTTGGGTATCTAATCTTTGTTTTTACCTAGAGAATATTTGGGTATTGGCTTCCTCCGTTTGTAGATCTTGACGTACTAAACTATTGACATAGTATTGGGAGGGTTGGATGACGTTGTTGCTGCGTGTGCATTGAATTGATAGAGTGTTGATTACATTGATAATGAATAAGCCCTTCATATTGAATGGTTCCATTTGAGTTTCACTGAAAGAGAAAATTAATTTGTAGCTTGTGATTTGTCTTGTTCATAGTCCATTAACCACGATAGATTAGAGTGGGAACAATAAAAATTCATAGTAGAATTCTTTACCCACACAATATGTGCAGTTTTGAAGAGCTGGGTAAACATGCACTTGAAGTTGTTTTTTTGTTTTGCTTTTAAATGGTGAAACTTAGGACATATATTTATATTATGCATCACGTATGTGGCGGAACAGAACATACATATATTTATATTATGCATGTAGATAGGGTTTGAAGTCACATGTGCAGATTATTCCGGGTCTAGAAAACTGATTGGGGGCAGGCTTTTATCTTTTACCAAAAACATCTCTCTTGCAATCTGGAAATCATGATTTTTACATGTTTTATTTTACCAAATACATCCCTCGTGCAATCTGGAAATAGTGACTTTTTGCAGGCACTTTTTAGAGCCTAAACATCTTCACTTTGTCTATCAAAACTATATGAGAGTGCGTTGTATGAGATTGTTTTAGGATCTGGTAGTGCCTTGATCGCATGAGTTTTAATGTGAAACTAGAAACCACCTAGGTTACATTTTTTGCCAAGAGTTAACACCGCAGGGAGTTCAGTTGTGTTTTGAAGGATGGTTCTGTTTTGGTTGGGTCTAAATGCCTTGCATTATTGCCAGAATCAGTTGTGTATGATTCCCCAATGTTGTGGTTGGTAGGTGGCCAAAGTGGCTCGTAGCTGAATTTTCTCCATAGTATAACATATCATATTTATGAGAAGAGTTTAAATAAACAGTGGGCTAATTATAATATGAAATGAATTTAGGGCTACTTAGGTCGGCTGGAAATAGTTGTCTATGTTCATGAAAGTATTTTTGAATGATGGGGCATATGTAACTTTGTCTGGTTAACTGTCATTCTAAGTTTTCCAGTTTTCCCCAAGTACTGAACCGGTAATATGAAGATACTGTCATTCTTAAGCTTATGTTTCTCAAAGTGTGGAGCATATCTTTATTCAGGACGTGCTACATGGATCCTTTCTTCTGGATTTGCTTTCTAGATATATATGATTTCCCCATTTAGAGTAGTCTAACCGGCTTTGCTTTTCAGATATTTGTACTTCTTTTAATAGAGTAGTCTAAACAAGTGCCATTGCATTTTCCAGCAGGAATTTGACGGAATTTGAGAGAAGAATTCTTTGAACTTACATAAATCTGAATGACCTGGGTATTTAGATATTCAAAGCTATTGAATATATTTATATATTCAAAACCAAATTTAAAAAGAAAAACCAAAAAACTTTCCCCAAAAATAACCAGCATTTAGACTCCTCTTCTAATCAACTGGAATATGGGAATCGAATTAAACCCATCCTCTCTTGTTTTTTCATTGTCAGCAGCATTTCGAAATTGAGTTGTGGATTCAGTAGACTGTATACTGAATGGTTACATAGTTGTTCTTTATGTCAATATTTGACATAGAATTAAGAAAATGAATAGTTTTTTTAATTTTTATTTGTGTATGTGAACTGAATTAAATCCATCTTCGCTAGTTTCACAGAGTCCAGCAGCAATTCGAAACTGAGTTGTTAATTCCGTAGTTTAAATGGTTGTAATTGTCATTTATTTTCAAATATGGTTTTATATTTTTTTTGAAATTTATAGTTTTTGATGTTGTAAATTTAGAATTAGCTTTATTTTAATCTGTATTTTAATGGTATAAATAGATTCAGCATTTTTTAAAAATTTGAAACATCCAAAAATTCCACTTAACAACTATAATCTAGATTTTGAGAAATTACAATAAATTTTTTTCAAAATAAAAATCATTCTATTTAAACCTAAATAACTATTTTAATTAATTGCCAATCATTTATTTGAATGTTGTATTTCTAAATTTCATTTTGTAAACCTCTGTGGTATAATCAACTCTATGAATGTATGTAGGATGTAATATATGGCATTACTTGTACATAAAAATAGCTATCAACTCTATGAATGCATATAAGTATATGGCATTACTTGTACATAAAAATAGTTATCAACTCTATGAAAGTATATAAGATGTAATATATAGCATTACTTTTATATAAAAATAGCTAAATAGCTAGTGTTTTTTATATTTAATTATTTGATATAAGTTTGTGACTTACAGATAGTTTCAATATATTGTGCAGTTTCCATTCAAGTAGTCTTGGCTTCATAGCTTCTAGATTATTGTCTATCAAAGAAGCAAGACCAACTAAGATGAAGATGAAGTTATGGGAAAAAATAGCATTGGCATTAGCTTTAGTCTTAGCCAAAAAAAAAGTAAAGAAGAAGATTGGATTAAAAAGAGGTTGAAAATCTTGGTAAGTTTATAGATTTTTTTTACTTTCACAATTTTTTTTATAGATTTTTTTTTATTTTTACAATTTATTTTATTTAGTTTTTTTTACATGGTTTACATGGTTTATTTAGTTGTTTTTCTATTAGGTTGAGTTGCATTATTTTCATTTTAAAAGAAACACCTTTTCATTTATATGCAATATCTCATGTGTGCTCAAAACCGTCACTTTCTTTGATGCACACACCCACACACAAGAAACTCTCTCGTCACTCACTAAGTTCAAAAATAGCTTAAATCTACTCACTTAATACCTCCATAGGAGGGCACAAAAGAATCTTGTAGTTTAGGTAGGATTTTGGGGCTAGGCATCTAAAAAGATAGTTGTTGTCCTTAGGGTGCTATAAAAATCCTTCTAAACCAAGTGGTCGTGTATAGCCACACGGGGCAAGTGAAAGAGCGGCGCCACGCCATAGGAGGTCAAACCCAAGGTTGCGGGTGTATGTTCTCTCAAGTGGGATCACCACCACTTGTTGAAAAGGAGACGACCCAATACTGTTCAAGGGATAAATGCTCTTTCTCCACTTGACCAAGGTACTTAGTGACCAACTTAGGATGTCATTCCTTATAGGTGACTGTCGTGGAAGCCGACAGTACCTGAGACATATTTTGTCACAAAATCAAGGAAAGCACACGTCACAAGATCAAGGAAAGCTAGCGACTGCTAGATTTCCTTCTAGCATAAGCATTTCTTTCTAGGATAAGAACACATACTTATGCTAGAAGAAAAGCTAACAGTCGCTAGCTTTCCAAAAGAAAAATCATGTCCATGGTGATTGGTGGTTGCTAGCTTATACCTTGAGCTTGTTCCATGTGATGTATTTTGAAATAAGCACATGGAAAAAGATGAAGGAAATCTAGCGACTGCAAGCTTTCCTTCTGGCATAAGCATTTTCTTCTAGTATAAACACACATGCTTATGCTAGAAGGAAAGCTAACAGTCGCTAGCTTTCCAATAAAAAACCCTGTCCATGGTGATTGGTGGTTGTTAGCTTATACCTTGAGCTTGTGCCATGTGCTCTATTTTGAATGAATGCTAGCTTTCCTTATAGCATAACACACATGCTTATGTTAGAAGGAAAGCTAGCAGTCGCTAGCTTTCCAATAGAAAAACCTTGGGCATGGTGATTGGTGGTTGCTAGCTTATACCTTGAGAATGTGCCACGCACTCTATTTTCAAATAAGCACATGGCACAAGATCAAGGAAAGCTAGTGACTGCTAGCTTTCCTTGTAGCATAAGCATTTCTTTTTAGGATAAGAACACATACTTATGCTAGAAGGAAAGCTAGCAATCGCTAGCTTTCCAATAGAAAAATGATGTCCATAGTGATTGGTGGTTGTTAGCTTATACCTTGAGCTTGTGCCATGCACTCTATTTTAAAATAAGCACATGGAACAAGATCAAGGAAAGCTAGCGCTTATGCTAGAAGGAAAGCTAGCAGTCGCTAGCTTTCCAATAGAAAAATCATGTCCATAGTGATTGGTGGTTGCTAGCTTATACCTTGAGCTTGTCCCATTTGCTCTATTTTGAAATAAGCACATGGCAAAAGATCGAGGAAAGCTAGCGACTGCTAGCTTTCCTTCTAGCATAAGTATTTCCTTGTAAAATAAACACACATGCATATGATAGAAGGAAAGCTAATAGTTGCTAGCTTTCAATTAGAAAAACCCTGTCCATGGTGATTGATGGTTGCTAGCTTATACCTTCAGCTTGTGCCATGTGCTCTATTTTGAACAAATGCTAGCTCTCCTTCTAGCATAAGCATTTCCTTCTAGCATAACACACATGCTTATGCTAGAATAAAAGCTAGCAGTCACTAGCTTTCCAATAGAAAAGTCATGTCCATGGTGATTGGTGGTTGCTGGCTTATACCTTGAGCTTGTTCCACGTGATGTATTTTGAAATAAGCACATGGAAAAAGATCAACGAAAGCTAGCGACTGCCAGCTTTCCTTCTAGCATAAGCATTTCCTTCTAGTATAAACACACATGCTTATGCTAGAAGGAAATCTAATAGTCGCTAGCTTTCCAATAAAAAACCATGTCCATGGTGATTGGTGGTTGCTAGCTTATACCTTAAGCTTGTGCCATGTGCTCTATTTTGAACGAATGCTATCTTTCCTTCTAGCATAACACACATGCTTATGTTAGAAGGAAAGCTAGCAGTCGCTAGATTTCCAATAGAAAAACCTTGGGCATAGTGATTGGTGGTAGCTAGCTTATACCTTGAGCTTGTACCATGCACTCTATTTTAAAATTAGCACATGGCACAAGATCAATAAAAGCTAGCGACTGCTAGCTTTCCTTCTAGGATAAGAATACATACTTATGCTAGAAGGAAAGCTAGCAGTCACTAGCTTTCCAATAGAAAAATCATGTCCATAGTGATTGGTGGTTGCTAGCTTATACCTTGAGCTTATGCCATTTGCTCTACTATGAAATAAGCACATGACAAAAAATCAAGGAAAGCTAGCGACTGCTAGCTTTTCTTCTAGCATAAGCATTTCCTTCTAAAATAAACACACATGCTTATACTAGAAAGAAAGCTAACAGTCGCTAGCTTTCAATTAGAAAAACCCTGTCCATGGTGATTGATGGTTGCCAGCTTATACCTTCAGCTTGTGCCATGTGCTCTATTTTGAACGAATGTTAGCTCTCCTTCTAGCATAAGCATTTACTTCTAGCATAACACACATGCTTATGATAGAAGAAAAGCTAGCACTCGCTAGCTTTCCAATAGAAAAACCATGAGCATGGTGATTGGTGGTTGCTAGCTTATACCTTGAGCTTGTGCCATGTACTCTATTTTCAAATAAGCACATGGCACAAGATCAAGGAAAGCTGGCGACTGCTAGCTTTCCTTCTAGCATACGAATTTCCTTCTAGGATAATAACACATACTTATGTTAGAATGAAAGCTAGCAGTCGCCAGCTTTCCAATAGAAAAATCATGTCCATGGTGATTGATGATTGCTAGCTTATACCTTGAGCTTGTGT
This sequence comes from Pseudotsuga menziesii, assembly GCA_001517045.1. NCBI lineage: Eukaryota > Viridiplantae > Streptophyta > Pinopsida > Pinales > Pinaceae > Pseudotsuga > Pseudotsuga menziesii. The sequence goes on from LPNX010984862.1 coordinate 647,634, forward strand.
CATGTGATCTATTTTGAAATAAGTACATGGAAAAATATCAAGGAAAGCTACCAACTGCTAGCTTTTCTTCTAGCATAATCATTTCCTTCTAGCATAAACACATACACTTATGCTAGAAGGAAAGCTAACAGTCGTTAGCTTTCCAATAGAAAAACCATGTCCATGGTGATTGGTGGTTGCTAGATTATACCTTGAGCTTGTGCTATGTGCTCTATTTTGAACGAATGGTAGCTTTCCTTCTAGCATAAGTATTTCCTTATAGCATAACACACGTGTTTATGTTAGAAGGAAAGCTAGCAGTCGCTAGCTTTACATGGTGATTGGTGGTTACTCGCTTATACCTTGAATTTGTGCCATGTGCTCTATTTTGAAAGAATGCTAGCTTCCCTTCTAGCATAAGCATTTCCTTCTAGCATAATCCACATGCTTATGTTAGAATGAAAGCTAGCAGTTGTTAGCTTTGCAATAGAAAACCCTGGACATGGTGATTGGTGGTTGCTAGTTTATACCTTGAGCTTGTGCCATGTATTCTATTTTCAAATAAGCACCTGGTACAAGATCAAGGAAAGCTAGCGACTGCTAGCTTTCGTACTGACGTAAGCATTTCCTTCTAGGATAATAACACATACTTATGCTAGAAGGAAAGCTAGTCGTCGCTAGCTTTCGAATAGAAAAATCATTTCCATTGTAATTGGTGGTTTCTCGCTTATACCTTGAGCTTGTGTGATGTGCTCTATTTTGAAATAAGCACATGGCAAAAGATCAAGGAAATCTAGTGACTACTAGCTTTCCTTCTAGCATAAGCATTTCCTTCTAGCATAAACACACATGCTTATACTAGAAGGAAAGCTAACAGTCGCTAGCCTTCCAATAGAAAAACCCTGTCCATGGTGATTGGTGGTTTCTAGCTTATACCTTGAGCTTGTGTCATGTGATCTATTTTGAAATAAGTACATGGAAAAATATCAAGGAAAGCTAGCAACTGTTAGCTTTCCTTCTAGCATAATCATTTCTTTCTAGCATAAACACACATGCTTATGCTAGAAGGAAAGCTGATAGTCACTGGCTTTCCAATAGAAAAACCCTGTCCATGGTGATTGGTGGTTGTTAGCTTATACCTTGAGCTTGTGCCATGTGCTCTATTTTGAACGAATGCTAGCTTTCCTTCTAGCATAAGTATTTCCTTATAGCATAACACACGTGTTTATGTTAGAAGGAAAGCTAGTAGTCGCCAGCTTTACATGGTGATTGGTGGTTTCTCGCTTATACCTTGAATTTGTGCCATGTGTTCTATTTTGAACGAATGCTAGCTTCCCTTTTAGCATAAGAATTTCCTTCTGGCATAACCCACATGCTTATGTTAGAATGAAAGCTAGCAACTGCTAGCTTTCCAATAGAAAACCCTGGACATGGTGATTGGTGGTTGCTAGTTTATACCTTGAGCTTGTGCCATGTATTCTATTTTCAAATAAGAACATGGTACAAGGTCAAGGAAAGCTAGCGACTGCTAGAAGGAAAGCTAGTTGTCGCTAGCTTTCCAATAGAAAAATCATGTCCATTGTGATTGGTGGTTGCTAGCTTATACCTTGAGCTTGTGCCATCTTCTCTATTTAGAAATAAGCACATGGCAAAAGATCGAGGAAAGCTAGCGACTGTTAGCTTTTCTTTTAGCATAAGCATTTCCTTCTAGCATAAACACACATGTTTAGTCTAGAAGGAAAGGTAAGAGTCGCCAGCTTTCCAATAGAAAAACCCTGTCCATGGTGACTAGTGGTTGCTAGCTTATACCTTGAGCTTGTGCCATGTACTCTATTTTGAACGAATGCTAGCTTTCATTCTAGCATAAACATTTTTTTCTAGCATGTCACACATGCTTATGGTAGAAGGAAAGCTAGCAGTTGCTAGCTTTCCAATAGAAAAACCCTAGGCATGGTGATTGGTGGTTTCTAGCTTATACCTTGAACTTGTGGCATGTACTCTATTTTCAAATTAGCACAAGGCACAAGGTCAAGGAAAGCCTTGAACTTGTGCCATGTACTCTATTTTCAAATAAGCACATGGCATAAGATCAAGGAAAGCTTGCGGCTGCTAGCTTTCCTTCTAGCATAAGCATTTACTGATAAGATAATAACACATACTATGCTAGAAAGAAAGCTAGCTTTCCAATAGAATAACACATAAGCAGTCGCTAGCTTTCCAATAGAAAAATCATGTTCATGGTGATTGGTGGTTGCTAGCTTATACCTTGAGCTTGTGCCATGTGCTCTATTTTGAAATAAGCACATGACAAAAGATCAAGGAAAGCTAGCTAGCGACTGCTAGCTTTATTTCTAGCATAAGCATTTCCTTCTAGCATTTTTGAGAAGGAAAACTTTTCTTTTTAATGAGTCTCTACTTGTGCTAGTTGCAATGGATTTTTAATTTACTTAGTTAAGTTCTTTTGATTATGAAATTGTTTATAAGCCAGACTATTTAAATTGTTTGGCTGACATGTTAACCAGGGAATCAGTGCAGAAGCAGCCGAAGGAATTGAAGATATTTTCTGCTGGTAATAGCAGCTCTGGAGCAGATAACAATGATCCAGATCCTCCTAGGAATCCTGCCAAAGGAAAAGCTCCAATGACAGAGGCCCAGATGTGAAAAGAAGCCTTTGAAATACTTTATGGCCGAAATAGCCCTCAAACTACTACAGAAGTAGTTGCAGTAGAAGAATGGATAGCTCGTTAGCCGAAGACACCAGAAGAGCTAATCTAGAAAGAAGGATTGTTCATCCTGCCTTGGGACAATACCTTCTCCAAAGAGGTTCGCATCCAATCTTGGGAATATGCTTCCTCAGATGAAGCAAAAAGATTTCTGCAGCTCACCTTGATAAAGAACATCCAGACATCGCCATGCAAGTTGCAGATCCTTGAGCGATGGGAAAAAGATGCATTCCAAAGCTTCCGTAATGCATACCTGAAGATTTCAGAATGCAAAGAATTATAGTTAGGTGAGGATAAAAATGGAGAAAAATATGTTAATCTGTGTGATGGCCATCTCACCTGTACATCATACAACCTCATCCTCCAATACTGCAGAGAAAGAGGCAGTATCATCATCTATCCAGATCTAGCCGACCTTGCATATAATCAGACATGGTCTGGATGGACAAATGTCTTCTTGGATACCTTCTGTCCAAGAACAGATTGGGAGAATCGGCGTGCAAATTTCATTCTGCACCTTAAAGCCGATCTTGAAGTTGCTCATCAGAACTTCTAGTGGTTTAAGTTTAAACTGATGCATGAAGGTGGAACCTATCAACCACTTGAGCATAGAATTTATGCCCAGCAAAAATTTATCCGAAGATCTATTGCTGGAGAACACATAGAGTCCAGAGTTACAACGAGAGAGATTCCACTAGACTATAAAGTAGAATCACATTTCAGAAGTGAATTCCTGTGCGAGCCGAATCCTTTGTTTAAAGGCCCCGATATTGAAAGATGTTTCTCTCAGTTCCTATATCCACCTCCTTCTCCTATGCCATATGAACACGTGGACGAAGATGTATTGTTTGGTCATCATGCATATGACTCAGACGATTTCGAAGAAGAATGACTGCAGAGAATTGATCCATACGACTGAGCAAAAGTAGCGGTGGGCCCCTCTGAAGGTTGAGTTGGCTAGCATGGTTGCCAACATATCACCCGCCGTGGGTCGAAAATAACTCCACAGTGTAAAAGTATAGGGAATAAACTGACGTGGGCCAGTTATGCTCCACAGTGTACTTGTGTCTAGAGTCTGTCGGCCATGACAGAAGATTTCGGGTCTATTTTGAACGAATGCTACCTTTCATTCTAGCATAAACATTTATTTCTAGCATGTCACGCATGCTTATGGTAGAAGGAAATCTAGCAGTTGCTAGCTTTCCAATAGAAAAACACTAGGCATGGTGATTGGTGGTTGCTAGTTTATACCTTGAACTTGTGCCATGTACTCTCTTTCAAATAAGCACATGGCACAAGATCAAGGAAAGCCTTGAACTTGTGCCATGTACTCTATTTTCAAATAAGCACATGGCACAAGATCAAGAAAAGCTAGTGGCTGGTAGCTTTCCTTCTAGCATAAGCATTTACTTATAGGATAATAACACATACTATGCTAGAAAGAAAGCTAGCAGTCGCTAGCTTTTCAATAGAAAAATCATGTCCATGGTGATTGGTGGTTGCTAGCTTATACCTTGAGCTTGTGCCATGTGCTCTATTTTGAAATAAGCACATGGCAAAAAATCAAGGAAAGCTAGCGACTGCTAGCTTTCTTTTTAGCATAAGCATTTCCTTCTAGCATTTTTGAGAAGAAAAACTTTTCTTTTTAATGAGTCTCTACTTGTGCTAGATGCAATGGATTTTTATTTATCTTTAAGTATTTAATATGTTTCCATAACACATGACCCTTATTATTCTTGTGCATGTGAATAAAAGACATGTAATAGAATATTGTTTGATAATGTTCATAATTTCATGTATTTTTAAAACAATTTAAACTTATAGTCATAACTATTTATTATTGTTTTTAGAAGCTATGGACTCTAGTGCAATGACAATTCCAAGGAATAATTTGAAGATAAAACAAATTGCAAGTGACACACAAACAACGTCTCGCCCATGTGCTTATTTCTAAATGGAGAAAGTCAACAACATGAGCAAATTAGGGTTTTGCATTTTTCAATTATAAATTATAAAACATGAAGAACAGAAATTAAATAACAATTCTAAAGATAAATTTCACCTTCCAGTTCCCCTCAATGCCAAATTCAAATCACCTTTAGGTTCAAATTTGCATATAGGATCACCTCCATTCCGAATCAAAGTAAGCTTCATCCATGAAGTTTGCCAAACATAAACGAACTTGAGAATTTATTTCAGTTTCATCAAATTTCGAACTTCAAGGTTGAAGCCTTGAAGTTCAATGAACCTGTGATTCCTAACTAACCATCTCATGATTTTTAGTCTATTATGTTTCAGTTAGGATAAACATGGTCTTAAACTCTTACAAAGTTTATAATATTAAATATTATTTAAATTGTTTGAATCATTTTTTAAAATTTTGATTATCCATGTTAAATGAATTTTTTTTATTACTTATATATTTTTCAATAAAGAATACACATTTAATCCTTCATTAAATGGAACCTCTAATTTTCACCATTGTCATTGCAAAATTGTCATTTGTGATCTTCTCCCACATCCACTCAAAACAAAGTGGTGACGGGTATGTATATGTTTTTATTATATTTAATTCTTAAATATGAATATTTATAAATATTTAAAATAATATTTTAATATACATTTTTAACCATTAAATTTTTTTTATTATAGTCAATAATTAATATAAATATTTAGAAAAAACACTTTAATATAAACTTGTAAGGTCATTTTGTTTACTTACAAGCGAAAAATAGTGACAATCAACATTCTATAGTTTAACATGTTGCCTTTTTTTTCCTATAGTGTATGGAGTTAAAGCAAAGGGAAAGACACAAAAATAATGTATGCTTTGACATACTCTCCGTTTTTAATTGGGAAAATCAAAAATTTGAAAATTGAGTTTTCATATATTTTTAAAAGTGAAAATATAATATATAAGGATATGTTTTAATATTATTTACAAAATGAAAATGGATTTTATAGAAATAGTTTTTAAATTAGTTTAAAGTTTAGGTATAACTTTTAGTTAATACAGTTGTATGTTGTTTAATGAGTTAACAAAATGTAATGATAAAAGAACTACTTGGTTAATGACATAAAAATATGATGATTTATAGTCTATCATTTATATGGGTTCAATTTTTTTTTTTTTGTTCACAGGTCTTTAAGTAAACCAATAAACTTAATTTGGTATAAAAGCTACAATGAATGAGGTCTTCTTTATGTATATTTTACTATGTTTATGTCTATTTTCGCATTAGAGGTAATCTATATGTAACATTTAATTGTTATTAGCAATAGAAAACTAGAGGTAATGTCTTTGTATAATTTACTTGTTATTATCAATAGAAATTATCTCAAAAATTATATTCTTGGTGTAGCCTCCAAGCTTCACATGAGGTCACAAAACATAAATTAGTTAGGTAGGATTGATTGGGCTAGGCATCCATTAATTCCCTCCAATCTACTTTCATTAGGTATATTTTGAAACATAGCATTGTTGACTTATAGGGTGCTTTATAAATCCTGTTATAAGTAAGTGTTAAAAAAAAACCCAAATCAGAAGTGCACCATGCCCAAGGAGGTTAAAGCCGAGGTATAGTTGACCTGCTCTCCCCTACGAGTCACCCAACTCATTGTAGGGAGACGACACTATACCATATAGGCCGAACCACTGATCCACACTTGACACAAGGTATCTTAGTGGCCAAAGTTAGGAAATCACCAAGGAGCACTTGTGGGTGTAATTGACTCCTGAAGTCAGTTATTGCCGTCGGGAGGTGTTGCCAAGTCTTCTAGATGGGAACATTTTCCCCATCGTCAGTAGAACTGCCTCTTTCTTACCTTCACTAGTCAATTGGTGTGTGGACTCCATTGTCACCATCAATTGTGCTTTTGGAAGGACCAGTTACATATCCGCGGAAAACCATACACTTTTTTTATATTTATATATTCAACCCACCAAACTCATAATTAAACATAATCTACATTTTGTGACTCTTTCAATAAACCGACTTTGAACATATCACTCACTTGTTGCATCTTTTACACTTTATTGTAGCTTGTGATTTGTCTTGTTCATAGTCCATTAACCACAATAGATTAGAGTGGGAACAATAAAAATTCGTAGTAGAATTCTTTACCCACACAATATGTGCAGTTTTGAAGAGCTGGGTAAACATGCACTTGAAGTTGTTTTTTTGTTTTGCTTTTAAATGGTGAAACTTAGGACAAACATAATTGCATGTTTATCAAGTCCCCACATCCTTATAATCATTTGGAAGGTCTTCTTTTAGAAGTTGATAAGAATTTCTAACAACAAAGGTTTTTAAATTTTACATTTTATTTTTTACAATTTCAAATATTATGAGTGATTCAATATCAAGTACTTATATTGAAAAATCCATGGAAGTACATCCCATTGGAGACTCACTACTCGTCAATCTTTTTTTCTCTTCGTCTCATTTTCATCCTTCTCTTGATTATTTGTCTCCTTTGTTTAAGAAAGAGGGTTCGTGAACACCCCAAACATATTAATGAACTCGGCACAAGTCCTATCTAAATGATTCACATGATATTAATCATATATTTCTCCATAAGTATAGTGAAAACTCACATGTCTTTTCATTTAAGTCATGACACTCCATTTCGAGCCTACATGAAATACAATGGGCTATATTTTGCCATGTGCTCTATTTTGAACGAATGCTAGCTCTCCTTCTAGCATAACACACATGCTTATGTTAGAAGAAAAGCTATCAGTCGCTAGCTTTCCAATAGAAAAACCCTGAACATGGTGATTGGTAGTTGCTAGCTTATACCTTGAGCTTGTGCTATGTACTCTATTTTTAAATAAGCATATGGCACAAGATCAAGGAAAGTTAGCGACTGCTTGCTTTCCTTTTAGAATAAGAATTTTCTTCTAGTATAATAACACACACTTATGTTAGAATGAAAGCTGGCAGTCGCTAGCTTTCCAATAGAAAAATCATGTCCATGGTGATTGGTGGTTGCTAGCTTATACCTTGAGCTTGTGTCATGTAATCTATTTTGAAATATGCACATGGCAAAATATCAAGGAAAGCTAGCAACTGCTAGCTTTCCTTCTAGCATAATCATTTCCTTTTAGCATAAACACACATGCTTATGCTAGAAGGAAAGCTAACAGTCGCTAGCTTTCCAATAGAAAAACCCTGTCCATGGTGATTGGTGGTTGTTAGCTTATACCTTGAGCTTGTGCCATGTGCTCTATTTTGAACGAATGCTAGCTTTCCTTCTAGCATAAGTATTTCCTTATAGCATAGCACACGTGTTTATGTTAGAAGAAAATCTAGCAGTCACTAGCTTTACATGGTGATTGGTGGTTGCTCACTTATACCTTGAATTTGTACCATATGCTCTATTTTGAACGAATGCTACCTTCACTTCTAGCATAAGAATTTCCTTCTAGCATAACCCACATGCTTATGTTAGAATGAAAGCTTGCAGTCGCTAGCTTTACAATAAAAAACCCTGGACATGGTGATTGGTAGTTGCTAGTTTATACCTTGAGCTTGTGCTATGTATTCTATTTTCAAATAAGCACATGGTACAAGATCAAGGACAGCTCGCAACTACTACCTTTCCTTCTAACATAAGCATTTCTTTCTAGTATAATAACACATACTTATGCTAGAAGGCAAGCTAGTCGTCGCTAGCTTTCCAATAGAAAAATCATGTCCATTGTGATTGGTGGTTGCTAGCTAATACCTTGAGCTTGTGCCATGTGCTCTATTTTGAAATAAGCACATGGCAAAAGATCAAGGAAAGCTAGCGACTGCTAGCTTTCCTTCTAGAGTAAACATTTCCTTGTAGCATAAACACACATGCTTATGCTAGAAGAAAAGCTAACAGTTGCTAGCTTTCCAATAGAAAAACCATGTCCATGGTGATTGGTGGTTGCTAGCTTATACCTTGAGCTTGTGCCATGTACTCTATTTTGAACGAATGCTACCTTTCATTCTGGCATAAACATTTTTTTCTAGCATGTCACACACGCTTATGGTAGAATGAAAGCTAGCAGCCGCTAGCCGCTAGCTTTCCAATAGGAAAACTCTAGGCATGGTGATTGGTGGTTGCTAGCATATACCTTGAACTTGTGCCATGTACTCTATTTTCAAATAAGCACATGGCACAAGATCAAGGAAAGCTTTGAACTTGTGCCATGTACTCTATTTTCAAATAAGCACATGGCATAAGATCAAGGAAAGCTAGCGACTGCTAGCTTTCCTTCTAGCATAAGCATTTACTTATAGGATAATAACACATACCTATGCTAGAAAGAAAGCTAGCAGTCGTTAGCTTTCCAATAGAAAAATCATGTCCATGGTGATAAGTGGTTGCTAGCTTATACCTTGAGCTTGTGCCATGTGCTCTGTTTTGATCGAATGCTAGCTTTCCTTCTAGCATAACACACATCATTATGTTAGAAGGAAAGCTAGCAGTCGCTAGGTTTCCAATAGAAAAACCTTGGGCATGGTGATTGGTGGTTGCTAGCTTATACCTTGAGCTTGTGCCATGCACTCTATTTTCAAATAAGCACATCGCACAAGATCAAGGAAAGCTAGCGACTGCTAGCTTTCCTTTTAGGATAAGAACACATACTTATGCTAGAAGGAAAGCTAGCAGTCGCTAGCTTTCCAATAGAAAAATCATGTCCATGGTGATTGGTGGTTGCTAGCTTATACCTCGATCTTATGCCATGTGCTTTATTTTGAAATAAGCACATGGCAAAATATCAAGGAAAGCTACTGACTGCTAGCTTTCCTTATAGCATAAGTATTTCCTTCTAAAATAAACACACATGCTTATACTAGAAGGAAAACTAATAGTCGCTAGCTTTCAATTAGAAAAACCCTGTCCATGATGATTGATGGTTGCTAGCTTATACCTTCAGCTTGTGCTATGTGCTCTATTTTGAACGAATGCTAGCTCTCCTTCTAGCATAAGCATTTCCTTCTAGCATAACACACATGCTTATGTTAGAAGAAAAGCTAGCAGTCGCTAGCTTTCCAATAGAAAAACCCTGAACATGGTGATTGGTGGTTGCTAGCTTATACCTTGAGCTTGTGCCATGTACTCTATTTTCAAATAAGCACATGGCATAAGATCAAGGAAAGCTAGTGACTGCTAGTTTTCCTTCTAGCATAAGAATTTCCTTGTAGGATAATAACGCATACTTATGTTAGAATGAAAGCTAGCAGTCGCTAGATTTTCAATAAAAAAATCATGTCCATGGTGATTGGTGGTTGCTAGCTTATACCTTGAGCTTGTGTCCTGTGATCTATTTTGAAATAGGCACATAGCAAAATATCAAGAAAAGCTACCAACTCCTACCTTTCCTTCTAGCATAATCATTTCCTTCTAGCATAAACACACATGCTTATGCTAGAAGGAAAGTTAACAGTCGCTAGCTTTACAATAGAAAAATCTTGTCCATGGTGATCGGTGGTTGTTAGCTTATACCTTGAGCTTGTGCCATGTGCTCTATTTTGAACGAATGCTAGTTTTCCTTCTAGCATAAATATTTCCTTATAGCATAACACACGTGTTTATGTTAGAAGGAAAGCTAGCAGTCGCTAGCTTTACATGGTGATTGGTGGTTGCTCGCCTATACCTTGAATTTTTGCTATGTGCTCTATTTTGAACGAATGGTAGCTTCCCTTCGAGCATAAGCATTTCCTTCTAGCATAACCCACATGCTTATGTTAGAATGAAAGCTAGCAGTTGCTAGCTTTCTAATAGAAAACCCTGAACATTGTGATTGGTGGTTGCTAGTTTATACCTTGAGCTTGTGCCATGTATCCTATTTTCAAATAAGCACATGGTACAAGATCAAGGAAAGCTAACGACTGCTAGCTTTCCTTTTGACATAAGCATTTCCTTCTAGTATAATAACACATACTTATGCTAGAAGGAAAGCTAGTCGTCGCTAGCTTTCCAATAGAAAAATCATGTCCATTGTGATTGGTGGTTGCTAGCTTATACCTTGAGCTTGTGCCATGTGCTCTATTTTGAAATAAGCACATGGAAAAAGATCAATGAAAGCTAGCGACTGCTAGCTTTCCTTCTGGCATAAGCATTTCTTTCCAGCATAAACACATATGCTTATGCTAGAAGGAAAGCTAACAGTTGCTAGCTTTCCAATAGGAAAACCATGTCCATGGTGATTGGTGGTTGCTAGATTATACCTTGAGCTTGTGCCATGTACTATATTTTGAACGAATGCTACATTTCATTCTAGCATAAACTTTTTTTTCTAGCATGTCACACATGCTTATGGTAGAATGAAAGCTAGCAGTCACTAGCTTTCCAATAGAAAAACCCTAGGCATGTTGATTGGTGGTTGTTAGCTTATACCTTGAAATTGTGCCATGTACTCTATTTTCAAATAAGCACATGGCACAAGATCAAGGAAGGCTAGCGACTGCTAACTTTTCTTCTAGCATAAGCATTTACTTATAGGATAATAACACATACCTATGCTAGAAAGAAAGCTAGCAGTCGCTAGCTTATACCTTGAGCTTGTGGCACATGCTCTGTTTTGAACGAATGCTAGCTTTCCTTCTAGCATAACACACATGCTTATGTTAGAAGGAAAGCTAGCAGTCGCTAGCTTTCTAATAGAAAAACCTTGGGCATGGTGATTGGTGGTTGCTAGCTTATACCTTGAGCTTATGCTATGCACTCTATTTTCAAATAATTACATGGCACAAGGTCAAGGAAAGCTAGTGACTGCTAGCTTTCCTTTTGGCATAAGCATTTCCTTATAGGATAAGAACACATACTTATGCTAGAATGAAAGGTAGCAGTCGCTAGCTTTCCAATAGAAAAATCATGTCCACGGTGATTGGTGGTTGCTAGCTTATACCTTGAGCTTATGCCATGTGCTCTATTTTGAAATAAGCACATCGAAAAAGATCAAGGAAAACGAGTGACTACTAGCTTTCCTTCTAGCATAAGCATTTTCTTCTAAAATAAACACACATGCTTATACTAGAAGGAAAGCTAACAGTCGCTAGCTTTCAATTAAAAAAACCTTGTCCCTGGTGATTGATGGTTGCTAGATTATACCTTCAGCTTGTGCCGTGTGCTTTGTTTTGAACGAATGCTAGTTCTCCTTCTATCATAAGCATTTCCTTCTAGCATAACACACATGCTTATGTTAGAAGAAAAGCTAGCAGTCGCTAGCTTTCCAATAGAAAAACCCTGAGCATGGTGATTGGTGGTTGGCAGCTTATACCTTGAGCTTGTGCCATGTACTCTATTTTCAAATAAGTACATGGCACAAGATCAAGGAAAGCTAGTGACTGCTAGTTTTCCTTCTAGCATAAGAATTTCCTTATAGGATAATAACACATACTTATGTTAGAATGAAAGCTAGCAGTCGCTAGCTTTTCAATAGAAAAATCATGTCCATGTTGATTGATGGTTGCTAGCTTATACCTTGAGCTTGTATCATGTGATCTATTTTGAAATAGGCACATGGAAAAATATCAAGGAAAGCTAGCAACTCTAGCATAATCATTTCCTTCTAGCATAAACACACATGTGTATGCTAGAATGAAAGCTAACAGTCGCTAGTTTCCCAATAGAAAAACCCTGTCCATGGTGATTGGTGGTTGTTAGCTTATACCCTGATCTTATGCCATGTGCTCTATTTTTAACGAATGCTAGATTTCCTTGTAGCATAAGTATTTCCTTATAGCATAACACACGTGTTTATGTTAGAAGGAAAGCTAGCAGTCGCCAGTTTTACATGGTGATTGGTGGTTGCTCGCTTATACCTTGAATTTGTGCCATGTGCTCTATTTTGAACAAATTCTAGCTTCGCTTCTAGCATAAGCATTTCCTTTTAGCATAACCCACATGCTTATGTTAGAATGAAAGCTAGCAGTCGCTAGCTTTCCAATAGAAAACCCTGGACATGGTGATTGGTGGTTGCTAGTTTATACCTTGAGCTTGTGCGATGTATTCTATTTTCAAATAAGCACATGGTATAAGATTAAGGAAAGCTAGCGACTGCTAGCTTTCCTTCTAACATAAGCATTTCCTTCTAGGATAATAACGCATACCTATGCTAGAAGGAAAGCTAGTCATCGCTAGCTTTCCAATAGAAAAATCATGTCCATTGTGATTGGTGGTTGCTAGCTTATACATTGAGCTTGTGCCATGTGCTCTATTTAAAAATAAGCACATGGAAGAAGATCAAGGAAAGCTAGTGACTACTAGCTTTCCTTTTAGCATAAGCATTTCCTTCTAGCATAAACACACATGCTTATGCTAGAAGGAAAGCGAACAGTCGCTAGCTTTCCAATAGAAAAACCCTTTCCATGGTGATTGGTGGTTGCTAGCTTATACCTTGAGCTTGTGCCATGTACTCTATTTTGAACGAATGATACCTTTCGTTCTAGCATAAACATTTTTTTCTAGCATGTCACACATGCTTATGGTAGAAGGAAAGCTAGCAGTCGCTAGCTTTCCAATAGAAAAACCATGGGCATGGTGATTGGTGGTTGCTAGCTTATACCTTGAACTTGTGCCATGTACTCTATTTTCAAATAAGCACATGGCACAAGATCAAGGAAAGCTAGCAACTGCTATCTTTTCTTTTAGCATAATCATTTCCTTATAGGATAATAACACATACCTATGCTAGAAAGAAATGTAGCAGTCGCTAGCTTTCCAATAGAAAAATCCTGTCCATGGTGATTGGTGGTTGCTAGCTTATACGTTGAGCTTGTGCCATGTGCTTTATTTTGAAATAAGCACATGGAAAAATATCAAGGAAACCTAGTGACGACTAGCTTTCTTTCTAGCATAAGCATTTCCTTCTATCATTTTTTAGAAGGAAAACTTTTCTTTTTAATGAGTCTCTACTTTTGCTAGATGCAATGGATTTTTATTTATCTTTAAGTATTTAATATGTTTCTGTAACACATGACCCTTATTATTCTTGTGCATGTGAATAAAAGACGTAATATAATATTGTTTGATAATGCTCATTATTTCATGTATTTATAAAACAATTTAAACTTATAGTCAACTATTTATTATTGTTTTTAGAAGCTATGGACTCTGGTGCAATGACAATTCCAAGGAATAATTCGAAGAAAAAACGAATTGCAAGTGACACACAAACAACATCTCCCCCATGTGGTATGGTGGTTTTAAATATTATTCTCTCATTTCTAAATGGTTAGACTAAAAGACTATATGGTAATTTTTGTGATTTTGATTTCATTTTATTTATAGTAATAATTGCTTATTATTGTTTTTAGAAGCTGTCGTCTCCAAAGCAAGTAAAATGCCACAATCAGCATTCAAAAAACAAAAGCGTCATTCAACTCAGATTATAAATTCAACAATGGGTTCTAATTTTGAAATGATTAAAAGGTTCAAAACATCTGCTGCATATGAGTATGTCGAAGATTGGTATGTTGAGATTGAAAGTCCCATGAATATGTTTCCAGATATGTATCTATTTGGATCCATGGATGGAAATGATATACAAAGGCTAGGGATAATTGTTAGTTTCTATGCTCTCAATCATAGTCAGATCGATTTTCAAATGGAGGTAATTGAAGAAAATGAAGTGAAATTATTTTCTTTCCAAGTTGATTACACAAAATTTAGACCAGATTTGATTGATACTAATACAGAATTTACAGAGTCAATAAAAAAGTCACAGTTTAAGTTGGAAAGTTTTGAGAGCTTCAATGAATCTGGTCTAAAGAGTTGTGATGATCTTGTACAACGTATTACCAACGTTATGAAATATCGCTATGTGAGATGTAAGAAAACATCATCTGTGTTTCTTTATTTGCAACAAATAGGTAAACTACTTGATAAAATACCAGATGATAAAATCGAGGCTCAATTGCTTGCTTTGAGAAGGGTATATTTAGCTGAGCTAGAACAGAGCATTAAAGAAAGTGAGTTCATGCCTACTACAGAGTTTGTAAAATCCCAAAAAGAAGACTCTCAAATAGAGAAGCTTGCTGACCAATGCGATGAAATCCATGAAAATTTTAAGGACAGTTATTTATTTTCAAGCTCTTTTACCATGAAGGTGGATGTTCGAAGATGTGTAGAAGCACCCAAGTTATATAAATTGAGATCACGGGATGATTTAAATGTTCGAGTATTAATAAAATCATTCCTACAGAAATTTCAAGCATCATTGCCTGATGCTCTTCTAATTCCACTTGACACAAAAGAGTCTGATCCGATTGGAAACCCTGTGAAAATCATGAATGAAATGGATATAAATGCCAAGAACATCAATTTTTGGATAGTTTATGGGAAACACACCATTCAAGCAGCAAAAGAAATATTATCAAATCCTAAATTCAGTCTATCTAGGGAGGTAAAACAGAAGTACAAAGAACGTAATGCTCGATTCTTAGATCCATTAGTTGCTCCCAGTGTGGTGATTCATATTTGCTACCAGTTAAATTCTGCAAACACAGTGTTCTTCAAAACTCCATTCATTGATTCTGTGCAATCTGCAAGACAATTCCGTTATTGCCACAAATAAATTAAAGAAACAAAAATGTGGGAATTCTAAGACGGCTGAAGACAAGGTATGCAATTTTTTTTTTTGCACTTAGTTTATATTGTTATAACTAAATTCATGGCTATTTTATTTTTGATATCACATTCTTACTAATTTATATTTGTTATTTTTTAACAGGTTGATGATGAAATGTTGTGCTCTTTCTTCGATTGTCCACTAACAAAATTTGTTGAAAAAAAAGTATTGTTATATCTTGATGATACTACTTGGGATAAATGGGAAGTTGTTTTTAATTGTTACAAACTAGGGACATTAATTTGTTCTCCAAACCAACCTAAGGATCCAAACTATAAGACAAATAGTCTGGACAGTTTGGTATCAAGTTCTTTCCATCCCCTTCAGGGACTAACTGCTGAAGAAATGTGTTCTGTAGCAGATAAACTATTGGATGGAACTGTCTAATTTTCTATTCCAGTGAACCATCCAACCAATGCCATAAAAATGAAAGATTATTGCTCACAATTGAAAACCAAAAGAACAATTTTGGAGGCAATGGTAACA
>LPNX010984862.1:666919-883132 GCA_001517045.1 Pseudotsuga menziesii
TTAAATATATTGCTAATAGAGACATCAAAGCTTACTTCTCAATTCCCCGGATACCGGTCAAATTGTATCTTAACAAAGGCTTATATAGGACATGAACATGATACTTGGCTTGTCCAAATTCTATTCCCCCTTTTTAAGACACTTCATCGTATCAAAGAGAAACGCAACTACATTCGAATGTTCAATAGAACATTGAGTTCTTTATAGTAGGTGAAGATATTAATTTTTAGAAATTTGTTAACGCGTACATTGCAATATTTCAATACAAGTTGGACACATTTTTTGATGAATTAATTTGTATGTTTTTAAAACTTTTATAGATAGATGAGAATTAACAATAATATTTAAATACAATTATTAATATTATTTATGATTGCCTTTAGTTTGACATTTTTTTGCATCATACACCACTTGATTTCCCCATTCAAAATATTTTTTTAATTTGCGTTCTTAAATCAAATATTTGTAATCAAAATCATCTCATAAAAGCCAACAAGGCATGCAAAAAGTTTTGTAAATGTGTATTCTTAAGTTAATAGTTTATAAATGCAATAATCTCATATAAGCCAACAAGGCATGAAATAAATTATTGACTTTTATTTGCGTATATTCATTAATAAGAGGAGTTTATCAATGCAGTATGTAATTTTTGAAATAAAGCCCCATATAATTAAAGTTGCAATTGTTTAAAAACACAAAATTTATTGCTAATGAGTGCTAAGTGGTATTAAGGGTAGTACTTGATTGGTCATAAGTGAGTGACATTGAACTATAAGAAATTTGATTTCTCAATTCATTTTTTTTGTAAGTTTGTATTAATAACTCAATTATGATTAACTGAAATAATCTCTTACAGGCCAACAAAGCACAAGATATGTTCTATCTTTTATCTTCTTATATGCATTAAATGAATGTATAAATGTGGTATGTAATTTTTGGAATAAAATACAATGTAAAACCATATAATTAATTGATAATGAGTACTAAGTGGACTATTTAGACTCATTCGATATGTGTCATAAATAAATTCAAAAGAGCATGGGGTCATATATAAATTTCAACTAAAATATTTGAAAAATATGTTTCAACATGTATTTCTTCGACATTTAAAAATCTTATCATTTTCTTTGCCTTTTGGTGAAAGTAATTCTCGGCCATGATTGGTTGGAAATATTACATCAAGTTATGTTGTTTTTAGACTTGAAAACATGAAGAGATTGATACCCCTTCCTTACATACATCTCTTTGAAGACCCTTACAAAGTGGACTCCACTGCGCACTCCTGACGTTGGATTTTAGAAGACAATTTCTTACTTCAATCCACACTAGATATCTAAAATATCGACTTCCCACATAAATGCACTATCTTGATACAGTTGGTCAACTCCTCATAACAAAACAAGAAATGAGAAGGATCATTTGGGAATACATTTACATGAAGTACATACATGCTACTTAGCTAGATTCCATTTAGGGGTTTAAACCCAAAATGAACTTCTATATAGATCAATTTGAACATGGAGATTTAAATAGATAACCTTATTGTTATAATAACATGTACCTTATACCAGTGGATGCATGCACTCAATATGGTACCTCTAGGGTAGTTCCTAGTTTAATCACATAGGCTTATAGTCGAGATAGAGCAATGGTGTTGAGCCTTCCATAGATACCTAGACCAGTGGTGCCTAACATAAATATACATAAGGGATTCCCTAAAGCTCATATATTTCTTTCTCAAACGATCTCCCTTACCAAACACCACCAAGATGATTTCCTCTTTCTTGGTGCTACCTAGAGGCAATTCTAAGAGGCAAGATAATCACAACATCATCTCAACTTCTAGACTAGTGAAGCAATGTAAATGAGGTACCTTCCCTTCAACTATGACATCCTCACGATGTTGTTTATAATCCCCTTTTTTAGTTTCGATTCGACTAGCAAGTCCCTTGATTGACTATTGGG
Organism: Pseudotsuga menziesii; assembly: GCA_001517045.1. NCBI lineage: Eukaryota > Viridiplantae > Streptophyta > Pinopsida > Pinales > Pinaceae > Pseudotsuga > Pseudotsuga menziesii. The sequence goes on from LPNX010984862.1 coordinate 668,885, forward strand.
GGGATGTTGGATCCATTAAGCACCAAATTCAAACATCTCAAATATATTATCAACTACTACATCCCACTATAATTGGACTCTAGGCATAGATAGTAGACACATTATCTTAATTCGATTTCTTCACACTTTCATTGTGTATGTATAATGTCGTACCTAACAACTATCCCAATTTTGACGAATTTATAGTTATTATTTGGTTCGACATCAATACATTTCTTATAATTTATTTTATTTTAATTTAATATTGTGATTTCCTTCCAATCATGCTATATTATAATATGTTATTTAACAATAAAAATATTTAATATGATACTTTGTTCACTTCAAATATAGATAGATATCTTCTTGTAATAAAACATGCAATTATGTGTGCAACTTAACTTCATTAATCCTACATTTTATATCTTCATGAATATTTTTTCTCACGATTCAACAAATTACAGATTTTCATATACTCCTCCTAATTTATGGCATACCGAACTAGTTATAAATGATACAACATTTCATTTTTATGATTGTATATTAAAAACACTTGGAGTAAATAAAATTTGTGATCAATAAAAACATTCTTTCTAGGATTAGTTTTTCCAATTTTAATGGAATATTTCTTTAATGCATAATTTTTACAAATTAAATGAAATAAATAAAATGTTTACAAAAAAATTCAATGTCATAGAAGTCCTTGTAATAGAATTTTTCTAGATTTCTTGAAATATGTGTTGTATTAATGAAAAAGATAAAATCATATAGGGATGCTCTCTTCATTAATCAAAATAGAGTACTATTTCCTTCAATCAAATGCCTAAATTTATTGACCCTCAATAATACTCAAGTTTGATTGATGGTTATAGATTACTAATGGCGAAAAGAGTTCTTTGATTATGATCTACAGTAAGTATACAGCAAAATAGAGTGATCTCCAAGATTTTACGAGGCATTCCAAAATAACATGGGCATGTAGCTTAAGGACTTGAAGTTGATGATCGCTTTTCTAAATTTTAAAGCTGAGTGTAGAGTTCCCAAAAGGTTGATGTTGAAATACAATATTTTGACCATTATTTCATATATCAATTTTGATATTTAATCTTTCCTGACAATCCTATTAGATTACAGATCTAGACCACTAAATAAAAACTTAATTTGAGTGAAAAAACAATGTTTTTAAAACATTTCCTTGATCATGATCCAATAAAACCTAAAGGGTACTATCCTTGATCAAAATTCTAGACGAAGGAGAAAAATTGAAAGCGTTGGGGCTTTAGAATCCTTCTTCAACATAAACCAAACTTTAACAATATGTTAAACCCTCAAATAGAAACTAGCCCAATATTTGAGCCTAAGTTAGAAGTAGGGATGAATGGCCTTAGTGATGCCAACATACATGCTTTGTAATGTGGACAAATAAGAGGAAAGTTTGAAATTATTGAACCTTATTTATCCTTTACAAGTGTAATAAATCATCAAACAAGTTACAAACCCCCCTACTTAATCATACTCTTCATACAAAATATGACTTGTTTGTAATAATTTAACATTTTGTTTGATCTGTTGCCAAAATGTGAGTTGTTTCTTTTCTTGGATGGCTGCTCCCTCAAGAAAAAGGTGTCATTTCAGACCCAGGATTAAGAACACTTGTTAATTAGGGTTGTTTAAATACTTAAACATGCCTAGATTTATCCTACTTATGCCTATAATTGCTTAGAATCAGTCTATCCTTGGATATAAACCTTGTTGTTGCAAATGCACCCAGAGTGAGTCTCATAGATCCTATAGCTCATGCTTTATAACATGGTATTAGAGCTAGTGTGGATTTTTCTTCCTCTATCCAAAGCTCTTTAAGTTTTTTAATATTTGAAATTACAGATCTCAACATCCTATTTCTTGTACAATAGCTGAGTTTTAGGGGGTTTTACCCTTATCCTCACCAACGCACCCCGTACTTGGTAGTTTTTTCTTAGGGTTTTGGAAAATATAAGGAAGTTGGGATTTTGACCCCTTTATAAGGGTAAGTCTATAGGGTGCCAAAGATGTAAGAACACTTGAGCAGTAAAATTCAGCAGTCGTGCTGTAAGTGCATTTGAAAATAATGTTGTAGGAAGGGGTATTCGCAAGTCTAGATTCTTCCATTAATAAATAAGCTAAACCTCTCCCAAGTGGGATGGATTCTCCAAAAGCATGAACAAGTGCACCAGGAACCTGAAATGATGGAGTCCACCTCTAAATTTGACAAGAAATGGGGTCAAGAAGGTGATCGCTCCATCAAAATAGCAAGTGCATACCCTTGATCTAGGGTTAGATGCTCTAACTAGTAACATCTCGCCAAAATGAGCATAGACATGAGTACAAAGTTGCAAACCCTCCTCCATGTGGATCACTAGCCTTTGATGAATCTGGAATACTGATTTGCTGGAGGATGATTTAGGTGAATAATGGGGAGTTAAACCTCCTTTACTGCCAAGCTGCCACAAGTCTACAGGATTCCAAATATGTAAGAAGACTTGAGAAGCAAAATTCAGCAGTCATGTTGTAAACTTGCATTTGAAAATAATGCTATAGACAGGGGTATTTGCAGGCCTAGATTCTTCCATTAATCGTGGCACACAAAGCACTCCTTTAACTGTTGATGAGGAGCACTTTCACTCAGGAAGGTATCCATCAAATCTCAAGCACCAAAGTGTGGACTAAAACCATGACAACCTACTAAAGTGCAAGTCATTGTAGGGATCTGAATAAATCCAATTTCCTTTTATGTTGGCTGAGATTGCTTCAATCCTAGAAATAATGCAATATTTCTTTAGGTCAAAACCATCTAGTAACATATATGTTGTGTCTTAAAGGACTGGTTTGTTGCTGCAAGTTCTCATGCCCTTATAAAGGATGGATTACTTCTATCTTCATCATACATAGGCTAGAGAGAGGGAGCCCATAGAAAAGTAACCACCTATCATGAAATCATCACATGAGCAAGAGTGTTAAAAGAGAAAAGGGGCCCCAACACAAAGCCCATCTGAGCATTCCATAGGAAAAGTGTACTTCATATGATCAAGATTTTATATCAATCATAGATGCCAAACTGGCAAACTCGCACCATAAAACCTTTAGATCCAAAGAAACTACAATGCAACTAAAATTGAAGGGCATCATGACCTAAGCAATAAGATGCCAAGCCCTTCAAGTGGCTTGCAAAAAACTTCCCAAATAGGGATGGATCCATAAGTCATGCACATCAAAAACCAAGTATAAAACCTCATAGGGGGATAAGCCCTCTTAAAATAGCACAACAAGATTAATGAAAGGGATCCAAGGGCCCTTCATGAGACTTTCTCAACAAGGAAAAAATGTAACAAACTAGCACTATAGTATTCAAAAATCACATATTCAGGTGGATTGCATTATCAACACATTTTAGAATTTTTTTTTTTATAAAATGCAAAGACAAAAGGAAGGAATGTCATAGACTTCGATTTTCTCCTTCCTTGCTATTGTTTCCCAGTCTTTAGCTGCAATTACAATGTTCCAGTCAAGATAAATAGTAGTGACTTCTCCTTGAGAGGCATTTGAAATCCATAAACATGCTACATAGATACCATAATCATGTGTTGTGAATGTAAATTGACAGGATGAGACATTTTCTATGGAGTATAATAAATTTCCATATGGTGATGTCACTTACACATAAATCAATTGGGAAATAAATTATTCACGAGAAATCAATGTATAAATCAATTTCTTGGTGATGTTTATAATTAGTAGTTTCTATGTATGGTAAGTACAAGGATGTTAGTTCCAATCATGTCACGGTGGGTTGGTTCCCTACTTCTAACGGATGAAAGAGTGATGAGTTGAGATCAATGTTGTGCAGGTGTATTGTATAGTAGAGAGACATGTGGTAGATGGTTGGAGGATGTCCAATTTTTATGAGAAGTTTAAGTTTGTCCCGTGACAAATCCCTAATTTGAGTTTCTATGTTTTGGCTCATTCTTCTCAAGTCTTACTTTCCAAACCTTGGTCCCATATGCTAAATTTGGCCACTCCACAACCTAGTTTGACCTCTTGGGTAGATTTGGCATTACTAATTCTATATGACCAAAATTTAAGCCTTAAATAAGAACTTTTTACCCTAACTTTCCCTCTTGTCCTTATTTTGGAAAGCATGTTAAGTTTTCCATGCTGATTTGAGCCAAGAAAATATTAGGCTTAACTTTATTCAATATTGGCATGTGAATAAAGAAAAAAATTGGATTTGACCTTTAATGTTATATTTGTAATTTTTTCAATCCTTGGATGTAAGATAATTATTCAAGAGATCCTACCCTCATAAGTAATCTTGTGGCATGGTTTGAAGGGTTTCATTGGTACAACTCACTTCCCCTCACAAGTAGATGTACAGTTCTGGGAAAGATTACTTCAATAGGTCCATATTTATGATTGAAAGGGTACTATGCAGACAAGTTTTGATGTATATAGTAGTCAGTAGCATATGTTTCCACTATAGTGGAACCCAAACTAGTTCACAATCTTTTAATGAAATGAGTTTTTACTACAGAGGTTGGTCAAGCACACTGGAAACTTAGTGTTTCCTAGAGAAATTTCGATTGAAAGTTTATGAGAATTTTTTTTTTTTTGAAGCCAGTGGTTCCAGTCTCCAAAGATCCCCCAAAATAATTTTTCCAAAGGAATTTGAGATTTTGTTATCTAAGAGGGTAAAAGAAACTTTCAATAAGATTGACAATAAGAGATGTAGGAAAGACACTAGCATCAACCACAAACAATACCTACACTTCCCATGTCTCACCTATGGGATCAACCATTGAATGTCCCTTATCAACACCCATTCTACAACTACCTATATGATGTGTAGAACACAAGGGAGTTGGTAACTCTCAATCTCCTTGAGCTTTCATGCTCTATGAAATTCTCAATCTCATGGAGACTGGATGTTCTGAGATTCAAACCTTCTCCAGAGCAATGGTGGGTTCCAAATTCCTCTAGTCCAGGTACAATCATTATTCTCAATAGCTTCTCTAATCCTTTCCGAATATTATTTTCGTCATATGGGTCTAAATGGTAAGTGACATGCCTAGGAAAGTCCAGACTTCCTGAACCCTTAGCCCTTGCCAAGGAAAATATACGAGCAGTTCTAGAAAATATGGACATTCTTTCCACATTATATCATATTACAAGATTTATTGAATCATTATTCTCAACACCTTCTCTAAGCCTTTCCCAATATTATTTTCATTATATGGGTCTCAAATGTAAGTGATATGCCCAAAAAAGTCCACAGTACCTAAACCCTCATCCCCGACCAAGGAAAATATATGATTAGGTTTAGAAAAGTGTGAACCTAAAGGACCACCCAGATTTGCAAGAGATGCTAGTTTATTTCTAATTCATAGTGGAAAAGTGCCTAAACGTGCCAGAACATGCCCATATTTGAAATTTATTTTGCTTTACCGTTGATTTATGGTTAAAAACACCCATAGGCCTTGTCGTAATCACTCATATTATTTTTTTTTATTCACATAATTATTAGTTTATGCATGGATCGACCCAATCTATGGAGAAACTATTGATTATTGTTGTTCTTTGTTGACAACACCAACCCAGAATGTAATTTTACAATGGTTTAGGGGAAAATATATTCCCAGAAAATCCTAAATTGTGCTCATATATGTCTTTAAGTTTGGTTACATCCTCTTTACTAATTCCACACACATGCATTCCCAAAAATGAAAATTTAGGATTGTTTTGATGCTAATTGTTTGATTTAGGCCTATCCTCTTTACTTATTTGAGGACATTTTCCTGACTCTAGAGTCTGCTTAATAAAGTTCAGAGATACTTAATGGAATACCTTCATGAGACTCACTAAATAGGGAAGGTATGTTTTTTTTATGGTTGGGCATTTAGTTCATTAGACAATCATCTTACAAGTCACTTAATTTTAAAGGATAGGCCTCCAATGATGGAATTTTCTCTAGAAAGTGAGCTCAATAAGGGTGGATTCCTCTAACAATATCCTCCAAATATGCATAATTTGTTGCAACAACCTTCCGAAATAGGGATGGATCAATAAGTGATGCATCAACAACCAAGTATAAAACCTCATAGGGGGGTGAGCCCTCTTAAAATAACACAACAAGATTAATGAAAGGTATCCAAGGGCCCTTCATGAGACTAGACCAGTAAGGAAAACAATCTAACAAACTAGCACTATAGTATTCAAAACTCACATATTCAGGTGGATTGCACTATCAACACAATTTAGAAATTTTTTTTTATAAAATGCAATGACAAAAGGAAGGAATGTCATAGACTTCATTTTTCTCCTTCCTTGCTATTGTTACCCAGTCTTTAGTTGCAATTCCAATGTTCTAGTCAAGATAAATAGTAGTGATTGATCCTTGAGAAGAACTTGGAGTCCATAAACATGCTACATAGATACCAGAATCATGTGTTGTGAATGTAATTTGACAGGATGAGACATTTTCTATGGAGTATAATAAATTTCCATATGGTGACATCACTTACATGTAAATCAATTGGGAAATAAATTAGTCATAAGAAATCAATCTATAAATCAATTTCTTGGTGATGTTTATAATTAGTAGTTTCTATGTATGGTAAGTACAAGGATGCTAGTTCCAATAATGTAGTGCTGGGTTGGTTCCCTACTTATAACAGATGAAAGAGTGATGAGTTGAGATCAATGTTGTGCAGGTGGATTGTATAGTAGAGAGACATGTGGTAGATGGTTGGAGGATGTCCATTTTTCATGAGAAGTTAAATTTTGTCCCATGAAAAACCCCTAATTTGAGTTGTTATGTTTGGGCTCATTCTTCCCATGTTTGACTTTCTAGACCTTGGTCCCATATGCTAAATTTGGCCACTCCACAACCTAGTTTGACCTCTTAGGTAGATTTGGAATTACTAATTCTATATGACCAAAATTTAATCCTTAAATAAGAAATTTTTACCCTAACTTTCCATAGTGTCCTTGTTTTGGAAAGCATGTTAAGTTTTCCATGCTGGTTTGAGCCAAGAAAAGCTTAGGCTTAACTTTATCCAATATTGGCATGTGAATAAAGAAAAAAATGGGATTTGACCTTTTTATGTTATATTTGTAATTTTTTCAATCCATTGGATGCAAGTTAACTCTTCAAGAGATGCTACCCTCATAAGTAATCTTGTGGCATGGTTTGAAGGGTTCATTGGTACAACTCACTTCCCCTCACAAGTAGATGTGCAGTTTTGGGAAATATTACTTCAATAGGTCCATATTTCTGATTGAAAGGGTAATATGCAAACAAGTTTTGATGTGAATAGTAGTCAGTAGCATATTTTTTTACTATAGTGGCACCGAAACTAGTTTACACCTAGGAAGATTACATGAAATTATCATAGATGAGCTAGATTTCAAAGAAAGAAAAGTTGTAGAACATCATCATTGGGAAGTTGTTAGTAGTATAGTTCACTGAAAACTAGTAATCATAGCTATTGGGAGACTATTGGAAGGTCAAATTTAACATAGATTCATTAATTGAGATCTGATTGGGAAACATATACACATAACACTTTGAAAAGCAGAGCATAATTTCCTATATGTGAGATCAACAACTATGGGTAGCTCTGGCATACTGTTACTTCTGGATGAATTGTAAAATGCAATTGTTGTTGAAATTGAATTGAGAATATAAATTTAATGTTGCTTTATTTTTTGGTAGAATAAAATACAATTGATTATATTAACATTTTGTACAAAAAGGGGATATACACAGATTTTTTCCCTTGTTTGTAGATTGGATTGAATAAGGACACAAATATCATAGTGTCAAAGACACATATCCACTCAATCTTCCAGCCCTGTGAGTGGATGCTGCATTACAGGAGTTAAAAGGAGTTTCTTTTTGCAAACAAGTGGGAATAGGTTTGTCAAAGTCACTATGAATCACCACCAGTAGTTGAGGAGTAGGCTTATCATTAATAACTACAATATCCAAGACAAAAGTAAGAACCCATGGAATATGGATATTTTTCTCCAAATAAAGTGGAGTTAATGCCTAGAACATCACCATTTGAAATCAGTACATCCCAATATGCAAAGTACACTACCATATGTGTATCATGAAAACATTCCAGTAGATCTACCAATGTGATGAATTTGTAGGGTTTTCAAGAAAACTTGTTGAAGGGACAAAAAATCGTATGAAACCCTACAATAAAGATGATATAGAAACCCTAGTTCTAAGTCCAAATGTTACTTACAAATAGTTTCAGTAATCCACTAAATAATCCATAAAATTTTATCGCAAAGAAACTTTCCAGATCCATTATAAGAGATGGCCCCTGAGAATCCCTAAGAAAGGAGGAATCCTAAAAGCCCTTCAGATTTCACACCAAAAATCTGTGCAAATTGCAGGCTGAAAACAAAGTGTTTGTACAAAAATACTGCCGTGAACAGCAACAAAAACCCCACAACATCCATGAAAGAGGATTGAAGATAATGCATGAAAAGTATGGTACAAAAAGAGAACTAGTAAAACAACCCATAGATGCTTCTAACCAGCCCCAAAATCTTTTGGATTAGCAGAAAATATGTCTTAAATAAATCAACAAGAAACCCCTAATGCTGGGAATTTAATTATTTAGGCAAGGTCTATGAATCAACACATTAAATAGAATTAAATAGCCCTAAATGAAGCATGCTTATCTAGTAGACAGTATCACAAAAAAAAACCCAAAACTCTATAAGTTAGGTATAATATTCTGCTGTAAATTATGATACATTGATAAACCCTAATTTACACTTCAGGGTTCATAATTTTATGAATTAATCTTATCATTTGCATCTCCTAAAATTTTTAATGCTGGTATCCACTCACTTACTCTCCCTCATATCTTACTCTTTGTAGAGTTGCAGGAAAATTATCATTTAAACTTTGTATCAAGGATCATTGCAATTGGTTAATTTCTCTTTTGTTGTTCTTCATCTTGAATTTCCCAAATCCTGTATATATGTGGATCGTTTTTATTAGTGACAATATTTGACTCTATTCTTTATCTACAGGTGAAGCTTCAAACATGGATAAATGTTAGGAAGGGGGGTGAATATGTCGGGTTCGTGCTCTCTTTGTTACACCTGTGGTATCAAAATAAGAAGTTGCTAATAGGTCTCGTCTTGTCCTAGCTAGCCCCTATGATAGATGAACACCCTTAAGATAAAATGTGCTTATATTCCTATATTATACTGGAATTCCATTGTTATTAGTGATCATTTTTGATAGGCGTATGTGTTCCCTAAACAAGTTTTTCCTTTTCAAACATTGGATGTATGAAATTATATATTATCTCAATGGAGAGGCTTCATTGGTACATCGAGGAAATTTCCAAGAGAAAACAAGACTCTCAGTGGTTTAGTTCCAAAAACCCAAATTCAATATCATCAAAAGCAACTTCATACATGTACTGTAGCTGTTGAAGCATCAAAACAATTTTATTAATGAGTAGGTGCAATTACAAGATGTATTGAATGTAATTGGAGGCAGCTTTTAGCACACTGCAAAGTAGGTGGCCTTCATCAAAAACCTTGGATGTCCTTTTCTCTAGTACGTCAGATGTTTCTAAGTTTCCAACTATACACAAATGTGTATCCTGGTTGAACTAAATCATAGCATTCTTATGCTTGCAAAAATTCAAAAGTAGACAGTGAAGGAAATTTATCTTGTATACAGTTATCATAGATTAATTATTTGTAGTATTAAAATAAAATATCATCTATCCTTGAAATTTTCTCATGTCAGGACCCCATTTCCACTAAAAACCTTTCATATTCCAATTCCACGACTTTCTTCTGATATCCAGAAGAAAAAAGGATAGAAGATGATGGAGGAGTAACCAAACCTTCCATTAATGAACCTCATGATGGTGACTTAGAACATGCACTATCTAATGGAATTGATGGATGTACATAGTACTGATGTGTAGTAATCCTGGATTGGTTTGGAGAAAAATGGGTCATAGCATTATTTGAATGGATATTTAGTTTTGACATTGAGGAATCATGCACATTTCCTAGCAATAATTGAGATTTAGGTGACCCTTGCATGCTACTAGATGTTTGTCAAGTCCTATATCAAGTCCCCCTAGCAAGGGTGAATAATCCCCAACCACTTCTTTCCCTTGTCACACATAGATTCTAGAAAATATGATGATCATATTTTAGATGAATTACATCATTATCACAAGCTGCATCCTAAATCTTGTAATGAACAATATCTATACATGTGCTTAGAGTGATAGGAAGAAGCTTTTTGTTTTTCAAGCTTTACAGCTAAGTTGAAATTATAAATGGAAGGGTTGTTGTATGAGTTTGCATTAAGAATGAAGAAAATTTGTTCAACAATGATGTGCGATTTCTTACTAGAACATTTGAGTATTTTTGAGTTATAAATATTTACATTGCATTGCTTAAAGAGTTTATATGCAATTTGTTTTATGATGCAGCTGGTTTATGATCATTGGTGATTTGTGTGCAGAATTGGTGGCAAAATTTTACAATTGGAGACATTTACTCAGTCAGAAGTCATCATAAAGCACTATCGCTATTTGAGTCATTTCCTTTTGACTACAACATTTCAGGTAATTTACTGTATATGTTTTAGAAATTTGGTATTCTTGGAATGCCAGTAATTTACAGTATTCTATTCATTCATTATACCTCAAATCCATGATTGTAATAACCCTATCTCAATTAAGTCTCATTGTGTACTTTAATCCATGCAGTTGTCTGAGATTGATCTAAGTAACCTTTTACCTCCTAGTGCATTTTTTCCATTTATTAATGAGATCGAGAAACACAAAGTTGAACATCGGCGTCGTCGAAAGCATGTAGCATTGAAATACACTTGGTTGAATGTACACATGATATTTACACAATAGTGATCATTAGAAATGGTTGTAAGGGATTTATTTGTTTTAAAGATTCAACATAATATCTACAACTGCATGCCTAGCTTCAGACAAGTTTATGAGATACTAGAGTCTTTAACTTCCCACTATTTTAATAAATGTGAGTAGTTCCTTTCTTCTAACTGTATTCCACATTCTTTGTTGATTACAAGATCATGGAATTTTAATTGCGTCAAGATAGCGAAATGAAGAGAAAAACTATGGAATATCAAACATTAGTCCTCTCTACTTGATAAAAATTCATTAGTCCTCATAGGAGCATTTTAAATTTTACCAATCAAACTTCCCTTTGGGGCTATGTAACTCCCAATAACCTAAGAATATTTAGCATATCTTGTTGTCAAACTTTGTATGTAGAAAATATGCTTAGTCAGTGAGACAGGTATTCCCTACCCTTTAGTTGGGGGCAATATGAGGTTGCTCAGGCTGCATTTTCTACCATGTTTGGCATTTGCATCTTGTGGAAACTCCATGCCCACCAAATCATTAGCTCTACAGAACACTACTTTTGCCCATCTTAGCTGATAAAACAAAGATAAAATATAATGCTACAGTTGCTCTCTATTTTGCTGAACTAAAGGTTCTATACAGTTTTTTGTACTTCAGCTAGGAAAAAAACATGTCATTTGTAATGGTTATTACTAGCTCCCCAACAAACTGGAAATGTTAGAAATGCACCCAAAAGATAATTTACCTTTCAAATATCTTTAAATACAAACACAAGTATGAGACACATAGGGTTGTCTATTGGTCAAATATACACATATAAATATTGATTAAGACTAGCCTCTGATTTTCTACAGTGCCTTCCACAGCTAGACAAAACATGGTAACTTGCCAAAGGTCACTTATGCATTGGAGGTTGGATTTATTCTTGAAATTTATTCTTGTCTTCTGATTGGTGGAACCTCTGTTTGTCTTATCACTTTGTTGCATTTGACAGTTAGTGTTAATTTTAATAGTTGTTGTTTCTGGTGCCATATAAATACAGTAATATATTTCTATTTTTATATGTTGTGAAATTTTTTCTTTCAAGTTATTGAAAAAGGCACCGTTGTGTAGTTTCAAAAGTTTAGAAGTTTTAAATAATGAACCTTCCTCTGATTGTTTTTAAATCATGTGGATCCAGTTCTTATCTAAGGTTAAAAAGTGCAATTTTGATTTTAAAACTTTCATTTTAACTAGAAACAGGAAGCTAGAGCTAAGAGGGTGGATTCAGTTGTGGCAGTACAACCGAGACCTATTCTACCAGAATTTGCTTATTTCAGTAATGATGACAGGGCACCGTCAAGTGCTGATTTTGAAGATAATTTTGAGTTCCATTCCTAAAGAGAACAATTTTGAAGTATATTTGATGTTAAGTGGCACGATAAATTGATTTGAATGTTGAGGATAGCATATGTGATACCTTTGGTAAAAATTGTTTCTTTTGAATGATTGATTATTGACCACAAATTGGCATTTTATTGATCGAGTAATGTGTCTTTCATGGAAAACCAAAAAAGAAGCATTAGGAGAACCAAAAAATGCATATGGGAGTTCTCCAATATTGAATGAGTGAAATATGTTTTCACATGTCACACTGCTTGGACTTGCTTCTAGGTATGATTCTCCAGCTCTTAATGAAGGCCTATCTGGAGAGTTGTCCCTAGGTTCAATGGCTTCTACTTCGAATAGCATTAATACAAAAAGAGTTGGTGTTTCTACAAATAATGGTATGTGAGAAAAACTATTTTACGTATTTTATGTGTTTTAGAATCAGTCAATGTCATACTGCTATTTGTCATCAAGTAGTTATCCAATTAAATTTTGATGTTATTAGCATCCTTGATATCTTTTCCTTTCGTCTTAAAACTGCATAACATTTTTTTATGTAGTTGTGCCATGCATTGGATCTATTTTGTGTTGATTACTTTGTGGCTATATTAACATTTTCAACTACGGGGGAGCACAAGGAAACAGACAAAGGGTGATTGTTGCTAGGAATGATCAAAGTCTAAAAGGATGTATGGCTACAGGAATTTATTCTAAGATCCGTCTATATTTGATTTCTTATGTTAATCTAGTCTGAAATCCTTATTCACTTGCTAGTTTTAGGCTAGACAAATCAAAGAATTTATTTATTTATTAAACTTGCGTAACTGTGATGACATGAAATTGCAGGAACTTTGTTGATTTCCAACATCATTTGCTGGGAAAAGTAAAGAAGTTTGCAAGCATTAGTTTTTACAGTGCACATTATTAGAACTTCTAAAGATTTAGTGTTGCAGACTTGTGACAAATTGTGAAAATTACTTTTCCTCACTATGCACAAACATTTCTTTTGTATAATTTCATGGAGACTACTAGAAACAAATCATAAACGACTAGATGCTGATGATTGAAGAGGGTTAGTGGTTGGTGTGGACCTATCGAGCCAGGCTGAGATAGTGTACCTAATAAGCATAGAGTTGCATTTGAGCCCTCAACTGTGCCTTGAGATTTCATAGCTCAAAATCAAGACTCAAAATAAACAACCTATTGTTGTGATAATTCATGAGGTGCTACCTTTTTGGCACATGGTCTCAATTTGATTGTTGCACATGACCCCAGTAATAGTTGCAAGCACTGGTGTAACTCTGATAAGGCAAGCATTGATAAGGCTAATTTATGGGAGAACAGTTTTGTCTCATTCTCTTCAACTTTCCTTGTAAAAGAGTCAAGGGATAATAACTGAAAATTATCTAATTAGTTATCTTCTAATTGTTGTTGCTTATAACACCTGTGTGTCCAAATACAGTAGAACCACCATACAACATTTGTCTCTTCTAAAATATTACCTTTGTCGTGATGATTTTTTTTCTTGTCTTTATTACCTTATCTATGGTGCACTTCTGGAGTGCCCTTGTTTCTGATAATTATTTGTATCAGTCTAGTTATGGCTATATATAAGGTAGCTTGGCCAGAGATAAACTTACAAACATGATTGAATGTTTCACATTGATTTTCATATAAAATGTGTCAACTATAATGTTGGGTATGATTTTATTATTTCATTCAACTCTTTTTGGAATATGTGTTGAATTTATTTTGGTTTCTTATTTTGGTAGCCTTCAGACTTCTATAAAAATATGTTTCATTTTCTAGAATTGGCTGATATGGTATCTTATGCTTTGCAACACTCAGTCTGAAGTATTTCTCTTTCATGTATTTTTATATTGTCACTGATAGATTGTTTTATGAATGGAAGGGTTTGCTTACCTTATTTGACTTTTACTTTTCTTGATTTCATATGATGATATTTTTCTTATATATTCAGGCATGCCAAGAGATATTCCATAAATTTGTTGACTTAATTGGTATCACATCCATCAAAAAGGTATTCCGTTCTCTTTGGTAACATGAATGGATATGCCAGATAGGGAAAATTGTACATAGCTCTCAAGAATTAGTTTATCATAAATACTAGTTACTTGTAAGTTGTAATAGTAATAATTGTGTAGTTTGTAGATTAATATCTATCAAAAATTTGTTTGAATATCATCATTGTCAAGCAATAAAAACTTCTTAAAGGGTGCTAGCTCAATGGTAGAGCACCTACTTAATTATAGGCAGGAGGTTCGTGGTTCGATTCCTCCGTGCCCTATCATAAATTTGTGACTACAAAAATGACTAAATTCACATATATATGACTATTAGTAGATAATTTATTATATCTTAGTCATATTTATCTTAATCATTAATATGTTATCATCTAGTAGTTTATATAGTCGTATATTTGGTCATTAATTATTGCAATTAGTGACTAAATCAGTGACTAAATCAATGACTAAATCATTGACTATAAATCACTAAATAAATGACTAATTCAATGACTAATAAGTTAATCTATTAATGACTAAGTGAAATACGACTAACTATAAGATAGTGGAAATTAGGTACTATTAGATGCCAACTCAAAAATAGTCATTTATAGCCTGATTTTAGTCATTTTTTTAGTCATTAATTTCTCATTTTGTACTGGTGTTATGATCAACCTAAAATTTTCTTTCATAACCATGAGTTTGAGAGTGCATGCCAATGTCAAGGTTATTAATGTAAAGAACCCTGTTGTTTTTTAAATATCACAGGTGTCAATGGTCAGCATTGAACGTTGAAGCACACACATGGATCCAACAATCACTAAGAAGAAAGGCAAGAAAAATGGAGCTAGGATGCGCTATGAGCCTCATGACATGAGTCTATTGGATGAAGTTCCTAGTTCCCATCACTTTTTGAATCATGTAGGATGCCTCAAGTTTTGTGAAAAGATGTGGAGGTACCACACGAAAATGGACATGGATTTTGTGTTAAATTTTGATGGTAATAAAACAAGGATTGGGCCATTAGAGATTAAAGAAATTGAAAATACCATAGTGGCATCTACAGAGATATCTATGTAGGAAGAAGATTGGTTCAATGTCACTAAATTTAAGATGACATAGTGTGGAAATTTCCCCAGGGATGAGTATAAGGGAGCAGACGTGGTAAATGGACTTCCCAGAGCATGAATGACCAAACAATATGGGGACCTTCTACTGGTAATCCAGAAATATTTCACGTGTGAAGGAAATTCAGACATTATAAATTCGTATTATTTTAGGTTGTTGTTTAATTTTGTAGCGAAGAAACCATTGAACATACACTTCTATCTTTTCAGAAGCATAGTAAAAATGGTTGACAAATCATAGTCAAAGGGTTGTAAGATTGAGCTCTTTATTTTTCACTATGGTCTAATTAAATTACCAGTGATGGAGGAGTTGTGGAAAATTGGAAGGGCATTGAATGCTTTCCTCTTCTTGGCTGGGTATGACAAAGAGATCATGACACCATCACCAAGTAAAATAATCCCATATAGAGAAAATAAGAATAAGAGAGCTAGAGTTTATACATATTTTAGCACCAAGAAAATCCAACCTAAACTTGGAACCCAAATGACAAAGGAAAAAGGAATGAAATAAAGGATGAGACCCCCAGTAGTACAAAAAGGATGACAACTGAGGGAGGCCAAGGGTTGAAAGACTCAAAATGCAAAGAAAGAGATAAAGATAGAGGAAGTTGAGGAAACATCAAATCAAATATAAGAGAGGCCAACAATAATGGAAAAAGAGTCTGACACATAGGTTGAAAAGGGTTTTAAGAGGAAGAAGCTATAATTTACACTAGAAATAGTTGAGAAGGAAGTGTCTAGAAATCCTTGGACTAGGTATGATGTTAGAATTATAAATTCAAAAGGTAATCCAATTCTTGTAGCTACAATTGAAACCCTACCTAAAGCTTGTCAATCCCCCATTCTGTTAGAAAAAGAAAAAAACATCAATATACTCTACCTCTCCTGCAACGTAGAAGATGAGGAACCAATCAAAAGTTTCCCTCAGTCCCTTTCTCAACCTTCCTATAAAGAGGTTGAATCCCCATATTTTATACATAAGGAATACAATAAGTTAGAGATTGATCATTTTAAGGTAGAGCTCCAAAAAAAGAAGAAGAAAACCAACAAATTAAAGAGGAAATCGGAAGGTATAGGGGAGAGTTGACAAAATAATTACATATATTAGAGGGCATGTTGTATGGTACTAAGAGGAGGTTGGCAAGAGGATTTACCCTTAGAAAACAAGTAAAAAATATGTATAGAAGAAACACCTCATTACAAGATGAGAATAGGTCACTCAAAGAATAATTGTGACTTGTCAAAGGGGAATGATATTAGGAAGTAGCCTTAAGATTTTAAATGAAGAATATTTTCAAAAAGAATGATACATTTCTTATGTCCCAATCATAGTTTGACTAGATATAGAAATGCCCATTTTCATTTTGGGTAGTTAGAGTTTCTTAAAACAATCCCTACTTTGAGAAATGGGTGTGTATATTCATAATACACATTATTAACAAAAAGAGAAGAAAAGTCAGTAACAGTGGGAAATACATTCTTGGAAAAACTTATGGGAGCATGCATGATGGAATTTCATATGAAAAAGAAAATAGACTGATTGTTTTGTGCACCTTCAAGAGGGAACCTAAATATGCAAGTGTGAAGTTTGAAATTTTGATAATTTATAGAACTCAGTGTAGTGTATGCAATATAAAAACAAGAAATGTGTTACGAAAGTTTTGGAAAAGGCATTTTTGCAATACAAAATTCCATAAATCCAATGGGAAATCCTGGTGATATTTTGTTCATATTATTTTTTCTTGATGTGGATTAAGTTGTTAAGAAAGGGGTAAACATGCACATTTTGGTTTTCTCATTTACATACAGAGATAGGTAGTATTCATGAACCCTAATTATAAATGTTACTAGCGTTTGATGTACCATCATTTTGGAAAACAGGAATAATGGTATCACTTGGGTAGCCTACTATATATATGAAAGAACCTCTTTAGTCCTTCCACAAGCTTGGGTTTTAGTAACAATTTAAGTTGGAATGTTATTTAATATTTTACATAGTTTAGCAACTTTTGCACTATCAGTGGTGTAAAATATAGCAAGGCACAATAGAATTTCTAGAAAACACAGTTTTGCAGCCCAAAAGAACAAAAGAGAATGAGGAATGTCACAAAAGTTTTCAATGTTTCTCCAACTCAGCTAGGTCGAAGTTTGACTTTTATTTGGATAGATTAACACCTACAAAATATAAAAAGCATGTTTGTAAATATGTTTTCCTTCAAAGTAACTAAGGAGTCTTAGTTGGAATTAATTCCTTCAAATAGGGGAATGGTTAACGTAGGTTATCTATAATCATTCCTAAATTTTAGAGTTATTTTACTTATGTGTCATAGGTTATTCACATGTTTTCTATTTTGGAAAAATATCTACAGGATCGAAGCTGTAACCGAAATGTAGTTTTCTCTCTATATATGGGATGAAAATGAACTGTTGAGGGTTGAGGCCCAAGAGGAAAGATACTATTATGTAATTTAAAACCTATTTTGCAAAGATTAATAGGAATTTTGAGCCTAAAAATGTTCAAGAAATTACAAATATTCCTGAGTTATTATTTTCTAGTACGATACAATTTATGTTTATTTCTTTATTTCATTTTCCATATAGTTGATATTCTATGCATTTACGTGAGAATATGTGAGTTGGAATTCATTATGTATTGTCCAATTCATCATACTTGAATGCAATCACTCATTTCTCCTAAAGTTAATATTGAATTCACCATGTTAGCTACCCAATGTTAATGGGATGTTTATCTTTATTCCACTTCCATCATTTAAATCCTAAGGATGTTTATAGAAATCATACCTACCTACACTTCCTTTGTGATAAACTAAATTACATGTTGGTTCCAAGTTGTTTGAAAGATCTCCATCATTCTGACTCCATGCCCAATGGTCCTTTTTTAAACATATCCGTTATAAATCTTAAAAACCTATCATAGTTGCACACTCTGACTTCTGTATATTCATTAATAAATCCTTTGAGTTATCATTAGTCATTGAATTTTTAGAGATCCCTCTCTGGTTGTATAGGTCAAGATACAACCTAAAGTTTTGTTTGAAAATGTTACCTTTGAGTTTTCCTTCCATAGCCGAAGGAAACATATGATTAATAACAACATTAATTGTATAAGTTTAATATAAACATCATAGTTTAATTTAATTCAAACAAAAATATATCAAAATATTGTTGATAAAACTTTAAAGAAAAAATTGTTAATTGGGCATATTGCATTTCCATAGTGGAAGGAAAGAAAATATCTATGTTAGAAAAAAAAATGAAAATTATGGCATTATGATTAAGGTGGTCATTAGAAAAAACACTAACAAAATCAAAAGAGATGTATCCTAATGGGCATGGAGGAATGGGAAATGGCCATTAAATTTCCATATTGCACTTGGCACATTTTGAGGTGTTGCAAAGTGTGTAACTTTAGATAAAGTAACTCGCTTTTTCTTCACAATAGGATTTGAAAAGAAGGTTGTAACTAATGCATAGTTTTCTTGGTGGAGCATTTGATAAATAGAATGGTATCCCTATTTGAGTTGATATATGAGAATAAACGAGATGAAGGAGAGGAAGAAAACATGTTTGTTCCTATTATGGATGATAATTTGCAAGTTATAAAAGGAAAAATACAACGCATACAATTTTTATATAATGTTGAAAACATGGAGGTATATCAGCCAATACCCATACTAATTACAACACTAGATAAAACATGACAATGCTTAGAATCAATGGACTCTGCTTGTACCGGTTTCATATGGAACATGTTCTAACATTGGATTAGATTTGACTAGATTAATATGGTCAACTCATCAATATAATATGGGTTCAAAGATCATAGACTAAAGGAAAATTGATCAATATTATATTTTAAGGAGAAAATGGATTTCTAATATGAATTCAAGTTAGCATGGTAGTTCCCATTGAAGGTCATGATTGTTCATTCAATGAAGAGACATTCTCATGAAGAAACAATGAAGTCCATTATATATAGAAACAATGCATGAGTGAGATGCAATATTATGTTGTTTAAGCAGATAGTTGTTGAGAATCATATATTGAAATTGAAAGAAAAACAATTTAAATACACTACTTGAATGTTTGAGGTGGCCAATTCTCAATAATCCATCTACATTTCCAATTTTCAATAATGTTTGTATGCAAATATTAAATTGTTCATTGTAAGAGGAGGTTTTTGGGTGTGTGGGGGATTTAATAAAAAAAAAGGAAGGTTTATATTCGGTGGGCACAAATTGTAGGATTGTACATTCTCTTTCAATCTCTGCAAATGAAAGTGGCTTGAACGACCTCAAGATCTTTATTTGGCACTCAAACTAACAAAAAAGACAATGACTATTTGTTTTCAACTACACATCATTTTTGCAGAGGTTTATTTCATTATGTGCATATAGGTTCTAAGCATGGACAAACCTGTGATTTATGAATTGGAATGAAGAAGCAAGAATTTTGGTTTCTTGGCAACATTTCCTTTGTTTGAAATTAATCTTCTACAATAATTTTTTTCTTGTGTTATGTTGATGTATGTTTGCTTCCAAGATAGAGGGATTGGTGCATTACTTAACCATAGCCAAATCATGTTGGTTGTCAAGTTTGATAGTTACCATTATGAACATTAACTATTATACACATTTTGTACCATTAGATTTTTAGAGAGAAGACAGTCCCATGAACACCACAAGAAAATTGTGTGTCAGAAAGGATGAATAGGACAGTCATGGAGTGTGCAAGGAGTATGAGATTGCATGTAGGTTTTCCCTTACAATTTTGAGTTGATGTTGCAGATATTGTTGTTTACTTGATAAATAGAGGGACTTCAAGCACTTTGGATGGTGGAATTCCAGAGGAGGAACGGACGTGTAAAAAAGGTAAACTACTAATTTTTCATAACTTTTGGTTGTGAAGCATTTGTCCATATTGATAAAGATAATAGAACAAAGCTTGAGGCTAAATCCAAGAAATACACTTTAATTGGATACGTGGTTGATGATGTTGGTTATCGCTTATGGGATTATGAAAATCACAAAATGAATAGGAGTAGAGATGTGGTATTAAATAAAAAGGTTATCATAGAAATATCAATTGCATGGAAATAAAGAGGGAAAGGATAACATGTATAGTACATAGTGCTTGATGAAATCAAAGAAAATGAAGTTCCAAAGGTACCAAAAAATCAAGAACAATAGAAGGTACCTCAAACTCTTGCAAGTGTAAGAAGATCTACTAGGTTAAGTATATTCCCTGAACAATTCTCTCCTTCAGTGTATTATTTATTGATGACTGATTCTGATGAACCAGAATGTTATGTAGAGGTAATGCAGGTGGAAACTAAAAATAAGTGGGAGTAAGGCATGGATGAGTAGATGGACTCATTGGTAAGAAACCATACATGGGATTTGGTTGAATTTCCTATAGGTAAAAGAGCATTTCAAAATAAATGGGTTTATAGTTTGATGGAAGAATAAGGAGGCAAGAAGCAGTTTAAGGCTAGACTTGTGGTAAAGGGGTTTGCACAAAAGGAAGATATAGATTTTGATGAAATATTTTATCTTGTTGTTAAAATGACTTCAATTAGGACTATTTTAAGTGTAGTGGTGGTAGAATATTTTCATCTTGTACAGTTTGATATAAAAGAAACATTTCTCCATTGGGATACCAAGGAAGAGATTTATATGCAGTAGCCACAAGGATATGAGGTCAAAGGGAAGGAGAATTTCGTTTACAGGTTGAAGAAGAGATTGTATGGCCTGAAACAAGCTCCAAAACAATGCTATTTGAAATTTGATAAGTTTATGACATAATAGAGTTATAGTAGATGTCATTTTGACCAATGTGTTTCCTTCAAGAGGCTAGATAATGGAAGATATATTATATTGTTATTATATGTGGATGACATGATTTTTGTAGGGTCTAACATGAATGATATAAATATTCTCAAAAGGAAACTAGCTAAATCATTTGTGATGAAGTATTTGGGTGTTGCAAAGCAAATCCTTGATACAAGAATAACAAGTGGCATAAAAAAATGCAAATTGACATTGTCTCATAGTGAGTACATAGAAAAGGTGTTGGAGAGGTTTAGAATGCAGAATGAAGAATGTAAAAATAGTTAGTACACATTTGTCCATCCATTTCAAAATAATTAAGGAGATTTGTCACTAGACACATGAATAGATAGAATACATGTCCAAGGTTCCCTATTCATCAGTTGTTGGCAGCTTAATGTATTCCATTGTGTGCACGAAACTAGATATTGCACATGCAGTGGAAATTGTGAGAAGGTATATGAACAATCCATGTAAAGAGAATTAGAAGGAAGTAGATTGAATTATCGTGTATTTTATAGGTACCACTTCTCATGAATTATGTTTTGGAGGTTCATACACTATTCTACAAGTATGTGTTGATGCATATATGGTTGGTGATAAACACGGTAGGAGGAGCACCACAAGGTATGTTTTTATTGTGGGTGGAAGAATAGTAAGTTTGATTTCAAAATTGGAAAAGGTTGTTGGAGTTTCAACAATGGAATTAGAGTATGTTGATTCTATAGAAGATAACAAAGCGATGATTTTATTGTCGATGTTCATGGAAGAATTGGGTAAGAAGAGCGGGAATAGAAGGTTGTCTAATGAAATCCAAAGTGCCATTATTCTTGAAAATAATACAACCTTCCATTTGAATAACAAAACATGTACAAATAAAGTACCATTTCATAAGATCAATTATCGAAGATAAACTATTAAAGTTGGAAAATATACATACTATCTAGAATCATGCATAAATGTTGATAAAGGTAGTAACTAGAGATAAAATAAGTTATTTCTCGCTTTATGTTGGCGTTCAAGCATGAAGGTGAAGATGATCAATTTTCTAGGTCCAAGGTTCAGAGCATAGTCCAGCAAGTGCAACAGAAGTGGAGTGGTTATGACCAGTCTCTAAGTGGGAGATTGTTGGTTGTGGATCCTAATCTTCTTGATTCAGTGATGTTATTGTTCATCTGTGTTTGTACCCCAGTTTTACTCTACACTCATCCCATGGTAATTCTTGTATAAAACAAAATCATTGTAATACAACTATGTATTGTATTGTAACATTGTAAAACAATCTCTATGATCATGTGCAAAAGACTGGGAGAGAGTGAAGAGGAAGTGTAGTGGGTTTGTTGCAGGTTGTATCCCTTCATTTTCATGGATGGTATAAAATAAAAGGACTGTAAATTTATTTATTGATGTACCCCATCTTGGGTGAACCATGTTATACTTGTGTCTCTCTTGTAATATTTTATATGTTTTAATATTTGCATCTTGTTTATTTGTATTGCTTCACAATCTTGATTTTCTAACAAGTCATGGAAATCTTGTCCTACAATTTAAGAGGGATATTGGGTGTGTTTTAGGTAAAATATGCTAGTGGAAATACAAAAACAAAGTACCTTTGTATTTTACCTTTGTTTGATTTTAACATTCCTACAATTTTTTTTAAATCTTGTGAAGTGAATTCTGTCTCGTACAATTTGTTATATCATGGAGTTCAATTGGTTATGAGTGAAGAGTGAAATCTGTTAGTTTTTCAACATTCAAGCCATCATTATGTTAGGATATTTATTGAGATAACAACAAGTACATCAATCAAACACAAGAGACAATGAACACAATGCTTTTCATCGGGGAAACCATAAACGGAGAAATCCCCACAACTTCCTCAGAGATAGAATCAGCACAAGATGTAAAACCCCAGAACAATAAGATGCACTCCCAATAGCACTAATCTTCTTCTTGTCTAGCCCCAGTGTCTTCTCCTTCCTCAACTATGCGCCACACTTGAGTGTGTGAGTGATGTGTACTAAATAGAGACTCTAGCTCTCTATTTATACTAATCCCGACATGACTAAAACCCTACTAGGGCCAACCTCTACTTGGAGAGTCTAATAACCCTAGTGCCCCGAAACTTCGGGGACTTCAACCCTTAGACAATTGGAGGGTTACCCACTATGACTTGACATGACTTGTTTACATTATTGATTCTCTCGATCAGAACATCAGGGAATGACAACATGACTCAATTACATAATGGATACATCCTAGAATAAACATCGGGTTACAATACATAATATACATAGCTGCATACATTCTAAAGTTACAAATACATCAACACTCCCTCTTAACCGGGAAGGTATTCTTTCAACACAATTTTCAGCACTGGTCTTCTTCTCTGTATCAACTGTATCATCTCGTCATCTACATCTCGAGTCCTCTAAGTCTTCAAGTCATCTTCATTCTTTGAATCTAGATCATCTCTCGATCTGGATCATCATCACTGCATCTGGATCATCTCTCCATCTTGATCATTATTGGACATATTCACTAGATCTGGATCATATCTCGATCTAGATCATCATGGGACATCATCATTGGATCTGGATCATCTCTCGATTTGGATCATCATCATTGGAATGGATCTGGATCATCACTTGATCTAGATCATCACTGCTGGATCTAGATCATCACTGGATCTGGATCATCACTGCTAGATCTGGATCATCACTCGATCTGGATCTCTTGGAGTCATCATGGCTGGATCTGGATCATAGCTTGATTTGGATCTCATCTGGTCATCATCATGTGTGCTATCTCGTCATAGGAAGTTCTACAGAGCTAGTCTTCTTTCATGCTGGTTGTAGGCCTAGCCATCATGTAGGTCTTCACCCAACACTTACATTTGACCTACTCGTCAGAAAGGCACACCTAGCACTCACATCTGATCATGTAGAAACCTACAATCACATCAGAAAGGACCAGCACTCACATTCACTAGCATGAAAGGACATCACTATTATCTATGAAAAGGATTCAGCACTTATATCTGACCTTGAAGGAAACAAGTCCTCCACCCTCACCAGAAAGGCTTGCACTCACATCTGACCTAGAAGGAACTAAATCCTCCACCCTCACTAGTAAGGCCCCCAGTCCCAGACTGAGCTACCTGGTAATGGACTAGGTGCCTCCATTCTCCCGAAGAATGACAGTTTCCCTTATATCTCTCGTTGTAGGAAACCAGTCCTACACCCTTGACAGAATGACCTGCACTCAAATCTGACCTGGAAGGAACCAAATCCTCCACCCTCATCAGAAAGGCCCCTAGTCCTATACTGAGCTACCTGGTAACGGACCAGGCGCCTCCACTCTCCCGCAGAGTGGCAGTTTCCCTTACATCTATCCTACTTGATAGAATGGCGAGCACTCATATATGACATGGAAGGAACTGAATCCTCTCACCATGATAGAATGGCTCATCCCTCATGTCTGACCTACTCGTTAGAATGGCTATGAATCTCAGCACTCATATCTGACATGGAAGGAACTAAATCCTCTCACCATGACAGAATGGCTTAGCCCTTACATCTGACCTGCTCGTCATAATGGATTTGGATCTCAGCACTGATATCTGACATGGAAGGAATTGAATCCTCTCACCATGATAGAATGGCTCAGCCCTTATATCTGACCTTCTTGTTAGAATGGATTTGGGACTCATCACTTTCTCTTGGAGGAAAACTCAATTTGGAGAACACCAAGCTTCTCCCTGAAGTACTTGAACTTCACTCTGGCCAATGGCTTTGTCAACACATCAACTATCTGTTCCTCTATCAAAACATACTGGAGCTTCACTGCTCCTCTCTACACCATATCCCTGATATAGTGATACTTGATCTCAATGTGCTTCGACTTGTCATGGAACACTGGATTCTCTGACAACTTCATGCAACTCTGGTTGTCACAATGTATACAAGCAGTATTCATCTAGAGATCAAATAAATTAGACAGTAGCTTCCATGGCCATACTGCCTCACAACTAGCTGAACAAGTTGTGACATACTCTGCTTCAGCTGTACTCAGTGCCATACATGATTGCTTCCTGCAAAACCAAGTGATTACACCTAATCCCATACTGAAGAAACACCTTGAAGTTCTCTTCCTATCAATGGCACCGACTACCCAATATGAATCAACAGAACCCTCTAGGTTAATATTCTGATTCACATCGTACTTGAGCCCATAATCAACTGTACCCCTTAGGTACCTCAGAATATGCTTTACAGCAATCAAGTGAACATTTCTCAGATCTGTGAAGAACTATCTCAAGGTGTTCAAAGTAAAGCAAATGTCTGGTCTTGTGTTTGTCAGGTACATCAAAGAACTAATCATCTAACGATACATTGTAGCATCAACTGAATCTGATGAAGCATCACTCAATAGCTTCAGGTTCGATGCCATAGGTGTGGCCATAGTCTTGCAGTCCATCATCTCAAACCTATTCAGGATCTCTACTGCATACTTCCCTTGTCCAAGGAAGATTCCATCCACACTCTGCCATACCTCCATACCTAAAAAATAATGCATCATACCCAAGTCCTTCATCTTGAACTCAGCAGCAAGATTTCTCTTCGTATCAGTAATCAACCCATCCATACCTTTCACAAATAGATCATCTACATATAGTAGAAGCATCACTGGGTTGCCATGTTCAACCTTGTAGTAAAGGTTGGAATCTTCTTTACTCTTGGTAAATCCCAAACTGGATAGAAACCTATCAATTCTTTCGTACCATGTCATGGGTGCCTGTTTCAAACCATACAGGGCTTTCTTCAATATGCACACATGAGACTCCATGTCATTTGTCTCAAAACCAAGTGGCTGTTCTACTTACACTTCCTCTTCCACTACACCATTCAAGAAAGCAGTCTTGACATCCATCTGGTGTCTCTTCCATTTCAACACTGCAGCTAGAGCAAGTACTGATCTGATGGAAGTGTATATGGCTACAGGTGCAAAGGTTTCCTCATAGTCTATTCCTTCCTTTTGAGAGAAACCCTGAGCTACAAATCTTTCCTTATATTTTTCAATGCTACCATCTGCAGCATGTTTGATCTTGTAGATCCATTTGGAAGTTACAACTAAATTCTCGTCTGGTCTTGGGAAAACATCCCAAACATCATTCTTCATGATTGATTGGTACTCTTCGATCGTATCATCCTTCCATTCTTTCCGTTCTGCCGCTTCTTCATAACTGGAAGGTTCTTTATCAATGAAATCACATAGTAAAGCTACATACCCGGAATAGGATGTGGTCCTCTTTCTTTCTCTGTGATTCTCTTCTGGAGCCCCATATCTTTCCGCACCTTGGATAAGTTCTCATACCCAATCAGGTTTCCTATTATGAGGATTCTTCTCTAGAGGTGGATCTATAGGTCTTTGTGGTTCTTCAAATTCTCAATCTTCTTCTTGAGTTTCTTCATTCATGGTTGTATCATGAATTCTGGGTGCTTCTGCTTCTTTAGGTTCTTCAACAGGTCTCTTTCTGGATTTGTTGAAAGTTGTGTCTTCATCAAATGTTACATACCTACTAGTGTCAATCTTCTTGTATACTGGGAAATATATTTTGTAAGCCTTCGAGCTTTCAGAGTATCCCACAATTATACCCTTCTTTCCTGAAGGATCTAAGTTAGTCCTCTTCTCTTTTGGAACGTGGATGTACACAGGACAACCGAATATTCTGAGATGACTGACTTCTGGTTTCTTGCCGGAGAAGACTTTTTTAGGAGTATTGTTCTCGAGTACTTTATGTGGAGTATGGTTCTGTACATACACTGCTGTTCTGGCAGTTTCCACCCAAAGATGCATAGGAAGGTCTTGATCATGAAGCATTGCTTTTGTAGCTTCGATGATAGTTCTGTTCTTCTGTTCCACAATCCCATTCTGTTGTGGATTATAAGGAGTGTACCACTACCTCTTAATCCCTGATTCTTTGCATATCTCTTTGAATTCATTTGAAGTGAATTCTCTGCCATTATCAGATCGAAAGGTCTTGATCTTATTTTGAGTATGGTTCTCGATCAAGGCTTTGAATTCCTTGAACTTACTCAATACTTTCTCTTTGTTCTTAATGAATTAAATCCATGTCTTCCTAGAAAAATAATCAATAAAAGAAACATAGTATGCATACCCACTTAGTGAGTTTGATGGCATAGGACCACATACATCGAAGTGGATGATTTCCAAGATTCCTTTTGCTTTGCTTTCACTGCTTGGAAATTTCTTCTTTGTATTCTTTCCTTTCGCACATCCTTTGTAGAACCCATCATGTTTTGCTTGGAATTGTCGAAGACCTTCGACAGCTTTTCTTGTAATAGGTAGTGCTTTGTAATGCACATGTGCAAGCCTTCTATGCCAAAGTTCACTTAGCTCTACTATGTCATGGACCAAGGCTGGTTTTGGATGGCCCTTCAATTTGTACAATCCTCCTTCTTTTTCTCCAATCACTACCGCATCATCAATAGTCTTTCCTTTTGGCCACATGATGACTTGACCGTCTATGAATGCAACCCACATTCCTTTTGCATCTAATGCTGATATGGAGAGAAGGTTCTTCTCGAGTCCTGGCACAAACAATACTTCTTTCATTGTTAGAGACTTTCCAGAGTCTAGTTTATAGGAAGATTCCCCACTTCCTTTTATTGGATATTGGTAGTCATCTCCTAGCTTTACCTTGTGAGGTGATTCATGTTCTGACAGTCTCACAAAGGATTCCTTGAATCCATTCATACGTTTGGAATCCCCACTATCTATAATCCAATCATCACTTCCATGAGTAATGTTACCAGTGAGAGCAGAGATCAGAACATATTCATCCTTGCTTGAAGAATCTTCACTTTCATATCTGGATCTCTTCCTGGATGGTTCATCATCCTCTGTAGCATGAGCATGATGTCTTCTTTTTTTACTCCTCTTCATTAGTTTCTGTTTATTAGGACAATTCCTTGCATAGTGTCCTGCTTCATCACATGTACAACATATGATCCTGGATAAATCTTTTCTAGTGATATCTTTGTCAGAGTGCTTACCTCTAGAGTTATGAGTTCTTCTTTTGGTTGACTTGGAGTGTACTATGAGAGCTTGATCTTCACTTCCCATATTCTCTTCTCAACCTACTATCCGAGATTCTTCTTGAGAGCACTCTTCCCATAGTTTGCTGAACTTGACTAACTTCTTTCTAGCACATATTCCTTGAATGAAAGAATCCATGACCTAGGAAGGCCATTCAAGGTAGTCATCACAATATTTGCATTTTCCAGTTATTCATAAATTGCTTCTAGTTGTTCTTTGATCTAATAAACTCTTGTGGAGTAAGAATGGATTGTTTTTTCATTCTGAATATTCACATTCTTCAGTTGGTTTCTCAGAGTCATCTTCCGGTTTATGTTCTTCCCTTCAATTAATTTGGTTAGGGCATCAAACATAGATTTAGGTGTCTTGAGAGAGGACGCCTATGGAATAAGGTGATCCTTAATAGAATCAGCAATGATCCTCTTTTCCATAACCATATTCTTCTTATGTAAGTCATTTTCCTCATCTCCCTCTTGAACTGGAACCTCCTCATGGATGTAGGAGTCTAACTCATTTTCTTCCAAAACCAAGGACATCCTATACTTCCAGGATCAGAAGTTATCATCTCCCTCAAGCTTTTCATCAAGCTTGGTATGATGATACATATTAACTTAGAACCTCAAATGGAAATACAAAATATTTTAGATCCTACCAGAGTCAAGATGTCGGATCTGAAACTTGAGTTAAATCCTGTAGAGCTGGTTTAGGAGCAAATTAGGGTTTTGCTTTTCTGGAGTTTTGTCCACCCAAATGTCTTCAAATTTGTCCCTAACTTCTATTTTGGGGAGGAGATCAATCCAGGCCTGGGATCACTGAAAAATTCCTCTTCTATGAAAATCCCTAATTTCTGGCCACAGTGACAGGTCCAAAACTAAAAAATCTTAGAATTGGATTCTGCTTCGACAGAAAGATTCCCCCTAAGGAGGAGAGTTATTCCACCTTATATTTTCTAAAAATTTGTGGAGGAATATCCACAAACTAGGAATCCCTAGTTCCCGCAGCTGCACAGTGTCTTCTTCTCAGGTTAGCTCTGATTCCATGTTAGTTTTTCAACATTCAAGCTAGCATTATGTTAGGATCTTTACTGAGAAAACAACAAGTACAACAATCAAACACAAGAGAAAATGAAGATAGTGTTTTTCATCGGGGGAACCATAAATGGAGAAAACCCCGCAACTTCCTTAGAGATAGAATCAGCACAAGATGTAAAACCCCAAAATAGTAAGATGCACTCTCGATAGCAGTAATCTTCTTCTTTTCTAGCCCCAGTGTCTTCTCCTTCCTCAACTATGCGCCACACTTGAGTGTGTGAGTGATGTGTACTAAATAGATACTCTAGCTCTCTATTTATACTAATCCTGACATGACTAAAACCCTACTAGGGCTGACCTGTACTTGGAGAGTCTAATAACCCTAGTGCCCCAAAACTGCGGGGACTTTAACCCTTAGACATACAGAGGGTTACCCACTATGACTTGACATGACTTGTTTACATTATTGATTCTCTTGATCGGAACATCGAGGCATGACAACATGACTCAATTACATAATAGATACATCCCAGAATAAACATTGGGTTACAATACATAAGATACATAGATGAATACATTCCAAAGTTACAAATACATCAACAAAATCATGGTTGTCAAGTTTAAGCATAGAGTTCAGTGTATTTACTCTTGAATCTTCTACCAATAGTCTACAAAATTGAAGAAATTCATCTCACTAGTAGCAACTTTCTACGTTGTTGAAGGTTTTCTAGTTATCATTGAAAATCAATCTATTACTTGGTAATAGAAGAGTTTGAATCAACTTTCATTTTAAGATTTGTTTTCCATAATTCTCGTATCTTTGCTTTGAGGGATTTTGTTGATATAACTACTCAATATTAGTATTCTTGTAGCTAGGCATGCACACATTTTGGTATTAGAGAAGAGAGAAAGGTCAAGAGAGAGGTTTGCGGTTATAAATATAAGTTGTCTAGTCATTAGAAGTTTTACATCAGGAAAAGAGCATGATAATTACATTGGTAAAGTTGAGCGACAACTTTATTTCAAAATGGAACTTAGAATTGGTGGCAGAAGTGGTTGTGGTAGAGGTTGAGGAAAACTAGATGCAAATGAGAGATAGTGGAGGAATTGTGAAATCTACATGCAAAAATGGAAGCTATGAAAGCCACTAGACAAATGGATTCTAAAGTAGGTGATTTCAGTGAATCAAATCAAGACTTTAGGAGAAGAGTAACAAGAAAAATACATGAGGAACAAGTTACTGAAAGTAGTAATGGGATTTAGTTCAACATTAAAGGTAGAGGTCACCACTGATAGTGAGATATTAAACCATGAAGGGCTCATGGATTGGACAAATTCCATGGACAAGCATTTTTACTATGAAAAAGTTCCATAGAAGAAGAAGGCAATTTTTTCCATGACAAATCTAAAAGGTCATGCAAGTTTATGGTGGGATGGTATGTAGTCTGAAATAAGGAAGAAGGAAAAGTAGAAAACCAAGATATGGGATGGGATGGTGCAAAAGATTAGCGGTAATTTTATTTCAAAATACTATCAACCTTCTTTGTATGTGCAGATCCAAAATCTAAGATAGATATTGCTAACTGTTAGAGAGTTTACCGAGGAGTTTTACAAGGTGAAAATAAGGGCAGGGTATGTTGAAAATATCTTATAGAATATAGATATGTATATCAATGTTATTGTACAATATATACATGATGAACTAACCCTTTTGTCTCCAAGCATAATGGAAGAGTGATATCAATGCTCATTAAAGGTAGAAGAAAAATTGAGTAGGAAGAAAACTTCAGGAAAAGGGAAATATTTAGCCTATAAAGAGAAAGAATAGGAATATTTAAATTCTTCATTTCATAAGGAAGAACTTGATAAATCAAATCATAAAAGGAAGTCATCAAGAGAAGATTATACAAGAGGAATATGATCTTTCTCTAGAGGAAGAGGAAGAGGGAAAACTTATCAAGTTAAATGCTATAATTGTGGAAAATTAGGACATAAGTCATAGGAATCCCTAGATCATAATACTTTAGGGAAGAGATGTACTCATATTGTTCGAGCAGAATAAGGAAAAATGCAAACAACTACAATACAGGATTTACATGAGGAACATGAATCTTTGTTGCTGAAGAAAGCCTTGTTGAAACCATCAAAATAGATGAATTAACCAATGCAGAGGAGAGAATTATTTAGGACAACTTGCAAGGAAAGAGGTAAGTGTTGTAACATTGTAATGGATAGTGGAAGTACATATAATTTAATTTATGTGGTAATGTTTGAAAAGCTGGGTTTGGGAGAAACAATACATCCTACACCATACAAAATCTCTTGGTTGCATCAAGCGAATCAAATCTTGGTAAGTGAACAATGTAGAGTGAAGTTTTATATTTGTGGCTATGAATATGAAGTGTTGTGTTATGTGATACCCATGCATGTCTACCATTTATTATTGGGAATACCTTGGAATTATGATAAAAAAATAAATTTATGATGGAAGGAGGAATCTTATACTTTCAATATAGTTGAAGTGAATCACATGCTTATACCATTGAATACTCAAACAATGAAAGTCAGAAATCAAGGGTTTCTAATAAATTATAAGGAGTTTAAAAGTGTTGAATCAATGAGTGATAAGTCAATTGATAAAATGGTGAAGGTAATTGAATTATTTCAAGAAAAAAATGGTTTTGTTAATTGATTTTCAAAGCATGATGGCTAATGATTTGTTCGAAGAATGGTTACCCATGGAAAGTGCAGGTTAGTAGCAGATACCCATAGTTGAATTTATCATGAAAGAATATATCATAAATATTGAGAAATAAGAAAACAAAGGTTGTTAGCACTCTAGGAGTCCTTCTAGGTTGCAGTAAAAAAAGCCTGGTAACTTAATCTTATTTTCAATGATGGGTGGATAATTGGATCAAGATGTAATGACAAAATTAGTGGATTGTACTGAAGACAATCTAGGTATATCAAGGGTTACAAGGCTTTAAAAATCTATAATAATATAGGTAATTTTATTAACATGAATGAATAAGCTAACTCTATCAACCAGAACATACATATATAAAACAATACATATGATGGGTTAATAAAACTAGTAACGAGTACTTATGATCCTTGCTTACAAATCAATAGCTAAGATGACAGTCACCAATGGATTATGTAAACACAGATAAATTATATAATTCAAATTATAAGCGTATAATAGGTATGAAACAGAGAAGTCTGATAACAACAGTGAAAGAAGCTTGTATCTTGATATATTAAAAAGACAGTCCTTCACAATTTACAGCATAGTAGTGTATCCAAAATTGAACCTTCAGTCCCAAGATTGAATTCTCCCCATTAGAATGATTATTCAATGATATTAAAAAATATTTACAAATCAGTTTGAATATCCTCAAAATATGGATCTCATAACCTCTTTTCCTATCTCAAATCTGAATTTCTGAGGTGGTTGGAAAATGCAGAAATTTCTGGAAATATGCTTCTCAGAGATTGACCTATATCTCTCAAATAAAAACGTATTTTGGAAAAATGAGAGAGGTTTTTGTATATTGGGGTGTTATGAAAAACAAACTCTCTCATTTATTTGATATTATTTTTCCTTTTCCATAAATATGTATTTCAAAAACATGTGTCAAACAGGGAAATTCTGAGATCCAAAATTTAGGGCTCACATATGGATTCGATTCTCCCAATATGTGACACATGTAGGAACAATGAGAGAGGTTATAGTTATATTACATGGTAGGAAGAAAAATATACTCCTGTTTTGAAAAATTATTCTCCATTCACTCAGAATCATCATTTGGAAATGATGACTCAGCATAGTAAAAACGCCATTTTTGCAGTAAATATCCTCTAAAAGACTCTTAAAAAATTTAATAATACTTCATCTTGATATGTTATATAAATATTTCCTAAGATAATGAGCATGAATAGTAAATATTTCCTCATCGTGACCTTTTTTTTCTTATTTCTCATTATTTAGGATATCTTCTTTCATGATAACTTCAGCTATGGGTATCTGCTACTAACCTGCACTTTCCATGGGTAACCATTCTTCGAACAATTCATTATCCATCATGCTTTGAAAATGAATTAAGAGGAAATATTTCCTAATATAATGAGCATGACTAGTATGATCACCATACTTCAGTAAGACTAGATTTTGTAATGGTATTGGTGCAGCACCCATGCATGATATGCCTTAGTATAAAGAGAAAATACCTACAGGGAATACATTGAAGAAGGAGAAGAGAGGGAGAAAATGAAAACATGATAAGGAAAGAAAAGATAGAAGAAATGGTTGAGTAAAAAAGAGAATACAAATTGAAAGAAGAGGCAAACAAATGGACTAAAAGAAGAATGAAATAATACAAAAACTTAGTCGACTTGTAAAATTTCATTGAGATAGACGACAAAGAAAAATACATGAGTTAATAGAACTTATAGAGCCTTAGTGATCATGAATAATGGAAGGATACTATAGAATCATGTCAATAATTTGATTCCCTTCTTGATTCAAGTGTTAATAATAAACTAGGTGTGAAGGAGGAGGAAAATATGATAAATCTTGTGTTTTCCAGTTTACTGCTGCATTGATTCAATAGAATTCTAACTCTATTTGAGGTGACATATGAGAATTGACCATATATATAAGAGGAAGAAACATGGATGATAGGATTAAGTCTATAATCCATACAATTGTTATATAATTTTTAAAATGTGGAGCTCCAACAATGAATATTTGTAACAATAAAAACAAATATATACAAGATGATAATGTCCCTCCACTTCTGAAGTCCTCCAACAAAATTACATAATAACTTTAGTCTAACATCACTTTAGATTCAAGTAAATGAATATGGTCAAATCAATAGTTTAGTATGAATCCATATACTCTATAGGGAAGGAAATTTCATCATTATTATACTCATATAAGGGGGGAATTACATACTATTCTAAACTAAGGATATCATCAAAGAGAGCCCCATAAAAAAGCATAAATATGGAGGAAACCCTAATTCCATTAGCTAAATTTCATAATGGTTTGTTAAAAATTACATAAGCTCATGAAAAAACAATGTAGTCGAATATAATTACCAAGAGTGTCAGTTCAATTTGCAAGAAGAAGTTAAAGAGGAATACCAAATTTGAGTATCACCTATTCAATGTTACAAGAAATATAGTAGGTGATGTACATTGTTCGAAAGTTTAATGTGGTTGATTCTGAGGTGTTCACTAACAACACTATTATGTACCATTGATATGAATGTGCAAAAACATATATGATATCCAATAATAATACAAAAAACCTCCTTACGTTATTAATATAGAAAAAATTAATGTTAAGTAATTTAGATATGAATATGCAATCACAAAATAAATATAAGAAATTATCAACACATTATTAATATTCAACCATTAGGTTAGGAAATGTTGGCAGGCAATTTTGGGGTAAATTAGTTGTGCAGCATCGTAGATGTTGCACAAGGTCAAAGATGTCGTGCAAGGTGGAAAACAAAGCACAAGTCGAATTAGATATATTTTATGTATTTTGATAATATTTTGTAGATTTCGACCGCATTATGGGGATTGTGGTCATTATTTTGTAGATTTTGTTAAGAAGTACTTAGTAAGTTGGCTTAAGTGGAACACCAATGTAAATGCTCAAGCCTATAAATAGATGTAGAATTGCAAGTGTTAATCCTTCTTGGAGCTTTTTGGATTCTTAGAAACTGAAGAATAGCTTTTGATCTGTGTATGTGAGCTGAAGAGATGTTTTGGAGAATTTGTGTTTTGTTGTGAAGGTTAGTATGACATGACAAAGATTGAGCAGAATCATTGTGCATTTTTCTATCTTTCTATTTTTCTGTTTTCTATGATCCAAATGTGAATGCAATGTGTATTTGTGAATGATGCGATGTTTCTATGGTATAAATGATGATGTACTCTGAGATTTGTTTATGCTTTGATGTATCTGTTGAGATCTAAGTATGTTGATCTGATCCAATGAATGATGATATTATTCTATTAATGCATAATACAAATAATTAGATATATTGAATAATGATATGTTGAGTTGAAAAGTAGATGTACGGTCCTCCTTCATACTGCAGAAACTTGATTCTGACTGTTCTCCCTCGAACATATTCGGTGAGACTTCATATTCTCTGCAGGTGTTGTCCGATGGGGTAAAAACTATTTGGGTTGGTGCTCAGGGACATCGCGGTGGCTTGGGTTTCTATAGAGAGTGAACTGCTATCGATGGGTTATGTGTCAACGAATGGTCTCATTGTTGGGACGTTAGTGAGAAGAGGAGGGAGGAGACCAAAAATCCAATATTGGTTTGACCAAAAAGCATGGGAATTTGCTAAGAAAGAGAATGAGAACCCTTGACTTATGATGAAGAAGTGGCTGGCAAAGTACTTGCATTCTGGTCCACAAGAGTACTTTTTCTCTGATTTTCTGATCATCTTGTACAAGTGGTTGGCACGATTGATATATCGAAAAACAAATTTCCAACGAGGTGAACCAACCAGATGGACCCTAGAACTTATCCAGCACTTGCAGGAGGTAGACAAAAAAGCATCAAGGGTTGTTGAAGTCTGGCTTAATAGTATCTTGGAGAGATATATCACTGAGTTTCTGGTGGACATAGTTAAATCCTATAGTGACGTAGAAAGGGAGTTCTTCAACAGACCAAGATGCAGGTTCCTGTTATATTTGCAATTGTCTATTAAGATGCTCATCTGGGAAAAAGGAATATTAAAGATGAACCTCGTCGAGTAGAAATATGGTGTGCGGAGGCTACGGGTATCGCAGAGACGAGGGTTGGATGGAATGATACAAGGTAGATGGATGGAAGTTACGATGAAACTGTGAGGGGATATAAGGAAGGAAGTGGTATTAAGAGACCAGGGGCAAGTTTTGGGCAAGAGAAGAGGCAGAGGACAAGAGAGAGTCATGTTGGGATCAAAACGTGAGATCATGAGAGAAGATCACATGGGATGAAGAAACACTACATCGACAAAGGATATGACTAGGATACATCCAAGCCCGAGGAAATACCGAACCAGAGAAACAATGTACCTACACCTCTGTGCACTGTGCCACACTTAGGAAGAAACATGAGTTCAAAACCAACTTGTCCAGCCTGTTAATAACACTCTAATAGTAGCGGATCAATGACTATAGGAAGAAATCCGAGGATGGTGGGAAATTATGCAAAGTTACCCCTGTTTCATGGTAATAGGACTGAGGATCCTGAGCAATATTGGTTCTTGTGGAAGGAAGTGTGGATTGTAAAACAAACTGTGGATGATGATGTCAAGAAATGTCAATTGGAGATGAACCATCGAGATTGCGCACTAGATTGTCTCATGAAAGTTATGCAAGTTCCTATGGGAACTCCAGTGAAAACACTGGATGATGTCAGAAAAGGATTGATCTAAGAGTTCATAAAATTGAAATATGAGGTGCAATATATCACATAACTCAAGGACATTAAGCAATATCCAAATGAGACTGTCTGGGATTTTGATTAGCAATTTAAGGCACTAATGGCAAGAGTCAGCTTTGAGATGAGTGATATTCAATATAAGGAATGGTTCATCATGGTGTTCATATCTCATATCAGACTACCATTGATGCAGCAAAATATTTCGGTATGGGGCGAGGCTCTGGATATTGTGATGAAGTTAGAAGCCTTACCTGTTAGCAAGAATGCAATCGGTATGAATAAGATTCAAACACAGCTAGATAATGTGACACTCGAGTTGCAAGATATCAAGAAATGAAAAGAGCATCGCAAGTAAGTATGGTGTACCCGATGTCGCGTAGAGGGACATCATAAGGATCAGTGCCTGAATTTCTGAAACTACCTATTGTCGGGAGTGCCAAGCCCATTATGTTATGGCAGTATGCCATGGTGTCGTATCTGTCAAGTTTATGGGCATCGAATTGAATATTGTAGATATATGCAGAAGATGGTCATGAATACGACAAATTTATACTACACATTTTGTTGGTTTGTTGGGCATGAAGATAAGGATTGTCGCACATATGATCTACATTAGGACATAACAATGGACATGTACTATGTGAAGGGAGAGGACCATCAAAAATTGCACCAACCATAATAGCAGGCATTGGTGGTACAACCTCCACCTCAAATTGAGTTTGTATCGTAGCCCCAACCATAGATGTAGTTTGCACCACAGCTGCAACCGCAAATACAGTTTGTACCACAGTCGCAATCACAATCGCAATTTTTTCCATAACCACAGTACAATCAGATGTAGATGGATCCACAACAACCATAGTATACTCAACCAAAACATTAGGTCCAGTAGCAACTGAATCCCCCCGCAACAATTATTCAATCAACAGCAGTATCACCAGCAAGGAGAATTCTGTGGAGGATTCTAAGGAGGATTTCATGGAGGCTTTGGTCGAGGAGGAAAATGAGATCACATACCACTGCAATGTTATAATTTTGGATTGCTGGGACATTATCACAGAGATTTCCCACAACTGTAAGAATAGTGTACTTATTGTATCATTGTTGACCACACTGTTGAGAACTATCTAAAGCTGATCGTGAAGTGGCAGGAAGAGAATATAACCAGTTGCAGAATAAAAACTAGAAAAAGATTCAAAATGAGAACCAGAATGCAAATTAGAATGTGAATCAACCATTGAATCCCCCACTAAACATGAATCAAGGACTGACAGTTGAGACAATCACAACAAAACCCAAGATGCAGGATGTTGATGTAGTTTTCATTACTCGCGGAGGTGTGGCGATGGGAGAAGACATACCATTTCCACAAATCTGATTGGCTAGAAAGAAGAAGGTGCAGTTCGATATCGATGCTAAGAAATATACATTCTTTGAATCATGTAATGCGATAAGAAGAGATCCAGGTAAGTTTCATGTTTATGAAATGTCAACTGCTTTTGATTCAACTTCGGTAGTAGGACCATCGCTACAACTGGTACTTTGCAGAACTTATTTTAAATTTGTTTGTCTCTAAAAAAGGATCCCAATGCTCTTTCTAATATTGAGAATCTTTTTCATCAACCGACTAAGGGATAGAAGGAGCCCGCGGTGAAATCCTTACAAAATAAAAAGGCAGGAAAAGAGATGCACATGAATATTTAGATTGGGGACTATGAGGTATATTCAGTTATCTTTGATATAGGCTTAGAAATTAATATTTTAACAAGGAAGACATGGAAAAATATGGGGAGCCCACAGTTGGCTTGGTCCCCCGTGCAGCTGCGACTGGCTAACCAGGCCAGAGTAACACCGATTGGACAAGTTCCGCGCCTTGCTGTGTAAGTTGAAGGGATGAATACTTATGCTAATTTGGATGTTATTGGCGTTGTTTATGGAGGAGGCTCCTATCTCACATTGTCGGGTATTGGATAGGCCAATGAAATCTTGGTGGTGATTAATTTTAAGATGCAGGTGATGACCTTTGAAATTGACGACATCAAAGTCATAGCTCCAATGGATATAAATGAAGGGAGAAGATATGTTAAATTGGTTAAAAAAGAAGTTGTAAGAGGATGGGATCATGCATATAACATTTCATAATATTACATCCATTTGACTGCTAATGAGGAACTTGGTCGCTGCAGCTCTAGCTCTACATCTTTCGACTGTTATGATGCTTTAGAGAATTGGAAGAATCAAATGCATGAGGTATCTCTAAGGAAGTGTGGTCTGATTACTCAGTCGTTGTGTCGAGTAACAATTGAGACTGTTGAGTTACTAGTATATGAAGGATTTCCAGAGTTGTCTAAGTTTCTATTGTAATTTCAGGTTAACGTGTCAGAACCACAACGATTGTTGGCATTGGATGAAGAGTTAAAGTCTACGCCAACATGGTGGTGGAAAAAACATAAGAAGTCGATCAATGGGTGGTTGTAGAGTAGAATATTGATGAAATTTCATTTTGGAAATGCAGAAGAGTACCACACCAGATAGTACAATTGGATAAATGACCTTGGTGATCATCTGATCGAGTGTCAGACCTTATGGGAATCATTACCAAAGGATGAGTGGGTCCATGCTTTTGTCCACGTGTTAGATGAGATGCCACGATCATGGTATGTATCAACTAAGTTGCACAGAGAGATTACTTCTTGGGAATATTTGACAATCTGCTTCACTCACACCTTCAGTTTCGTGGATACTAATCCAAATATTCATAATGCACTACAACACATCTACAATGTTGTTCTGAATGTAGTTCTATTCACATATCTAGTGGATCGACGTGAGAGATGCATGATGAAATTGATGATGGAGTGCTACAATGTGACAGGAGGACCAGATGATGGTGATGATCCATGGGACATTAATATTCGAGAAACAGAAGGGAGTCAAGATGTCACAGTACTTAATGTACTGACAGATCCAATGAATCAGTTATTAAAATTTTGGAAGGTCAACATTGGGGTAGAGGAGAACCCAAAGTTTGTGAATCTTAGGGACTACTGAGATGAAGAAATCATGGCAAAGATCGCATAACTGTTGCATGAATTCCAATATTTGTTTCCTACAAAGTTCTTTAATATGAAAGGAATATTTGGAGATCTGGGAGAGATGAATATCTAGTTGAATCCAGATGCAAACCTAGTAAAGCAACGACCGTATCGTGTGAATCTACGATACAGGGAGAGGGTCAAAGATGAGCTAAAAAAAATTATGGATGCTGGAATAATAGAGTCTATTGAGGAATTGGAATGGATAATCCCCATGGTCATTGTTACAGAGAGAAATTCCTATGGCTTGGGGTACCACAACGGATAGCTTGACTCCATAAATAAATCCTTTCCTATATGCAAGAGAAACCAAATATCTAACAATAAAGGATCTCGATTTGTACCTTATTACAGACGGTTGATGTAGATCCCCATTGAGATTTCCAAATCCAACTTGAATTGATAAATTACTTCCTCAAAATTCAATAAACAAGACAAGCATGCTATATATAATCGTGTTAGACATACTCTACCATATATAATCAATAACATATAAGAATTTGAAATCATCCATGGATCAAATATTCATTCAAATACACATTATTGGACAGGAAAATATATTTCTATTAATATAAAATAGAGATTACAATAGAGAAAACCTATGTCGGCACGTCTGTGAATCGGAGAAACTGAGTCCCCCACTTGGGCCTCCACCACTTCAATCCTCCATCTCTCGATAGAAAGCTCACAAGAAAAAGGCAAGCTTGGGAAGAACACAAAAGTGCTTCAAGGGACAAAGGGATGCAGACTCATGTATAAGCTCCAGGAGCAATGGAATATAGTTTTCTTGCTCTTCAATTCCTCATGCCTTCATTGTATCCAAAGGGTTCCTTATATAGCTCTTCAATGGGGTAATGAAAGGTCGAATCCGAGTGATCCCAAGGCATATGGAAGGCTAGGAGACAAGTGAGTCGGATCCACATGAAGGAAAACTCCAAAAGTATTTGGCCTTTTGCACACATCCTGATGTATGCGGTTTTAGGGATCAAACCCGCATATATACTCAAGAAAGGGTTTAAAATTCGCGTATGGCAATTTTTGCATGTTTTTAGGGATGATCTTGGAAATATCAAAAGTACAAGAATAGTCCATGGGGTCTAAGGAGTCTACAGAGGGACAGGGAAATCCATAAAAAATCTGATTCACCATGTGTGGTAAAATCAGCTGTAACAGATGCCCCCTAATGTGTGAGGTCAGAGGGGTCATACAATGGCCAAAATACATTATAATTCCATCCCAGAAGTGAAGTGATGAAGAACCCAGTGGAAGAACCAACCACCCAATCAGCACTATACAATGATACAACTCTACACATAACTGCAAATAGATATAGCAGTCCCAAATACATAAGAGTATAATGGCCATGAATAGGCATGATACAATATGAAATGTGTGGTCATCAGCACGTACAATATAAATAGATTAGAATCTCCATGATGAAGATATACAAAGGATCATGATCTCCATGAAGATTGAAGATATATAATGGATCAAGATCTCCATAACGGCTGGAAATGTCTGACATATACTGGAATCAAGTCACGACAGCTAAAATCTCATGAACACTAGCACGATCAAGGAGGTAACATATAAGAGATGCCACCAATATAGAAGGTCTTCTACACAAACCGCTACAAATACATGTCCTACTATGTGAATAGAGATGTCATAGTCAAAAATAGTAGTCCATCGTCTGATTATCGGTCATTAATGTATACCATTAATAGACACGAGATCACCCACCGATAATGAAAATGGGAATCAAGGTACTAGAGTGCAAACTAACAAGTGTGAATAAATTTGTTGATCTCGAACACTTGAGAGAATCCATTGATCAAGGGATATTGATGTATTCCCAAAAAATGTCGATGGCGAGAGAACCTGCCACTGATGGATGCAAGTCTCAAGGCACTCAAACATGACTCTAGATTCCTATCCTAGAATAAATGATCTAAATTCGATGGCATGAAATCCGCTGGAAGGAGGGAATTAAGGCATCCCCCATCATCCAACAACAGGTACTCAGTAAAGTTGT
Organism: Pseudotsuga menziesii; assembly: GCA_001517045.1. NCBI lineage: Eukaryota > Viridiplantae > Streptophyta > Pinopsida > Pinales > Pinaceae > Pseudotsuga > Pseudotsuga menziesii. Next base: position 710,920 of record LPNX010984862.1, read on the forward strand.
ATAATGTGGAAGGACTCGATCATAAGGTGCATGAACCAGTAACTGTATCGGGAATGACCGACATGCAAAGTCATGATAACTGAGGAATGGTCGACTCAGGTTTCAAATTCCTTTGAACAAGAGCATAAAGGTGAATGGTGACTAAATGTAGGTAGCATAGACTTGATATGCAAAACTGGGAGGAGGCCTCGATAAAGGATCCATAGGGACTGGAAGCTTAACCAGTCAGTGGAGATAAACTCAGATAAACAAGTACAGCTCCTAAAGTCAAACTATTAACCCAACCAATGGATATGATATACAGTGCTCTATTTGAAGGCGACACGACTCGACTGGTGCCAAAGATAACATCTTTTCTTATCCGGCTTTTTGGTTTTTAAAATTTTTTTGGACTTTTTCAAATATTTGAAAATCTTAAAAAAGAACAAAATCTCTTTAAAGTTACAGATTAGGAGGAGATGAGTGTCAAATGGGAAAACAAACTAGTTCCAAGCAACGAAACATACATATGCTCAATGCAAGGACACATGCGTAGGATAGCAACACTTGGGGGAAAGTCCCCTCCCGGTAAAAGTAGGGAATCATGCTACAAAGGATATATAAAATGGCTCTGCGTGTCTAGACGTGAGACAAGCTTGGGATATATGGCTGATACTCAAAGTCAAGGAAGCTAGCATAAGGCTCAATGAGGCAGGAAAAGCTCATGATAATGCAATTACAACTTGACATAACGTAGTCCTTGGGAAACGGCCAGCATAAAGTTCAAGAGGAGTATGAAGCTCTTCCTCAAGGACATGGCAGGACTAAAAGGGACTCCCAAACCTAATAGAGGACTCACAGCATGGGTACCAAATGCACAAGGGAGCTAAATAGGAAACCCATGTATAGGAAAGCTCTACCATTCACATAGTACCACATCTAGCAACAACATGAAGGTTCCGTGATACCATGGAATGGGTTCATACCTAAGGTTAAAATGAAACAGTCATAAGGTAATGCATAAGTGCAAGCGGATGTGAAATCCTAACCTATATGCCAGTTTAGACATGATACCTGTAACAGGAATCAATGGGTCAAAAATTCGAAGAGAGGGTACAAAAAATGGACCCTACATGACAACCATATTAGTCCAAAAAAAATCAAAATAGTCAATAAAGAATCCAAACTATAGGGAATAGGGAGGAATGATCATGACAAATGCACCCAAAGGAAACAATGCGGTGGACGATGGGACATAAAAAAGGAAAGTAAAGTGTAGACCCAACGTTCACGTATCCACTACCACCCTCGTGAGGGTGACCACTGGTGTAAAGACCGAGTGAAGGGAATAAAAATCCTCCACAAATGGAGTAGATTATGGAATATGACCATTCCCAAATCGATGTCCATGGTAAGGGGCTGTGATTCCCCCGAGTCTGACACCAGGGTCCGTACTAGGACCAAGGACAGGTGATATGATACCAGGCATGATGAAAATAAAAGGACCCAAACTCAATAGAGCATAAATATAATCAAGTAACCATGATCCCAAAAGCCAACTAGCGCACAAAGGGCACACTCCTAAGAAAATATATAGCCAAAATACAAGCAAACAAAGGGGAGGACATGTGAGCTCCTGAATGCAGCAGGTATGTCTCCCCTAGGAGAGGCTCAAAACTCCCATACACTACAAGCAAAGGTATGTAACCAATTATAGTGCCCCTCAACTGTTGATGTAATTGTAACTTCGGAATGTATTCACTTGTATTTCTTATCTATTGTAAACCAATGTTTATTCCGGGATGTATTTGAGTCATGTCATGCCCCGATGTTCCGATCGGGAAGTTTCTATAATGAGAAAGTCATGTCAAGTCATTGTGGGTAACCCTCTTATTGGTCAAGGGTTAAAGTCCCCATAGTTGAGGGGCCCTTCGGTCATTAGACTATCCTAGTGAACTAGACCCTAGGCGAGTCATTGTAAGTCAGGGAAATAGTCCCCACCATTGTGTTACCCTCCTATTGGTCGGAGGAGGTAAACTCCCCACAAGTGGTGGGGCACTAGGGTTATTAGACACTCCCAAAGATGTCGGCTCTAGTAAGTAATTGTTAAGTGAGGCCGACATGTTGGAGTGCACTTCAAGTGAACGGAAGAATATAAATAGAGAGTGAGAGCCTCTCTATTTATCACTTGCAACACTCACACTCACTTATGAGGGTGCATGAGTGAGAGAGGAGAAGCTCTCCTCTATGTGAGAGAGAGAGATTGCTGTTGTCGGGAGTGCATCTTACTATTTTCCAGTTTTACCATTTTTTCCTGATTCTATCTCAGAGGAAGTTGTGGGGTTTTCTCCTTTATGGTTTCCCCAAGGAAAACTCTTTGTGTCTCTTGTCTCTTGTGATGTGCTTATGTTTTATTGTTGTGCTTGTTATTCTCTCAATGAAAAGATCCTAAGATCATAATGCTAGCTTATATGATGAAAAACTAACATGGTATTAGAGCTAACCTGAGAACAAGACATTGTGCAGCTGTAAAAGTTAGGGATTCTTACTTTTTGGGTCTCTCTCCACAATCTATCAGCAAAAGTATGCTGGGATGACTCTCCATTGAAGGGTGCATCTTTCTGTCAAAGCGGAATTCGATTCCGAGCATTTTTAGTTTTCGATGGGGAATTTAGGGATTTCTATAGAAGAGGAATTTTTGATTGAGACAAGCATAGTATTTTTCTCCTCATCAAAACCAAAGTTTAGAGACCTGGATCAAGAAATTTGGTTGGGTGAAACTCTGGGAAAGTCAAACACTAGTTTGACCTCGAGCTTGAAAAACCCTAAATACTAAAAATGATAAGTTTTGGTATAGTCGCTATATTCTGAGTTTGGTGAAGTCTCAGAAGCGAAAAATTGCAGGGGATGAAGATAAAATCCTAAGGAACATTTTTTCCAAACTTTCGCCTCAGATTCTCTATATTCCAGGAGATATGATCCCTCCAAGTTAGGGTTCCAGCCTCTTCCAGAATTCATCCTTAAACAAGACACCTGGGGAGAATTGCAATATCTTGGGATATAGAGGTCCAACTTGAATTTCTGAATATTTTCAAAAAAGGGCACGGAATTTAATGTCGTTGGTCTGAATATTAGACTCAGAAGATCAACCAGTGACACGTGGCATGCCGTACAACTTCGCTGTTTTGAATAGTCCTGTAACAGGTCACCTTGGGAAAAGGATCATAAATCCCAAATGGTGAAACCAATTCTGATGAAACCTATAGTTTTGGATCAGGGACATGTGAGGTTACCTCAGTGAGAAATTTCAAACATAGAGGAGCATAAATTGCAGATATATCATAGAAACAGTAACAAGAATTTATGCAGAAGAAATTGGAAAATTAGGGCTTCCTGTTCCGGGAGCTTCCCTCCACTGTTTTCAGAAAAGGAGTACATTCGACAGCTCCATTTGAAGAGATATATATGTCTATCCAATTAGATCTGAAAGATTCCAAGTTTTGAAACTAAGGGTTTCTGTGAGAAACCCTAGATCAGCCATCTCCAGAACTAGGACGGACACCTCAAATTGGTAAGATCTAATCCTTTGCTATTTTCATTTGAGGTTCTCATTTCAAAGTGATCTATCACATCAGCTTGATGACAAGCTTGGGGAAGTTGACAAATTCCAACCATGGAAGTATATGATCTCTCTAAAGAAAGTGACTTGGACACCTACATCAGTAGAGAGGTTCCAGTTTCAGAGGGAGATGAGGTTAGAAGCCTTTCACAAGAAGAAGTTGGTCAAGGCCAAGAAGATCATGGTTGATTCAGTTATGGATCAAATTGTACCACAAGTGTCTTCCCTAAAGACATCGAAGATGTTTGATTCCTTGACCAAGCTATTTGAAGAAAAGAACATACATCAAAAGATGACCTTAAGAAACCACTTGGAGAATGTGAAGATCCAGAATGCAGAGACCATGCAATCATAAGAGTCTCTCAAATCAAGAACAACTTGAAGCGGTAAAACAAGAAGTAAAGAATGCAGAAGTTGTGATGGCCACCTTGAATGGCCTCCCAGGATCATGGGATTCATTCATGTGAGGAATGTGTTCCAGAAGGAAGTGATTACTTTCAATAGACTCCGGGAAGAAGAAGAAGCTTGACTCATAAGAAGAGAAGAGAAGATGGGAGCAATTTAAGATCGCTCTCATCATCCAAAGAAGATCCCTCAAGCAATGAGGAATATGAAGAACTCAACTCTTGAAGAAGTTCTTATTCACCTTAGCATTTGGATAAGAAATGATGCTATCATGAATGAAGAAGACGATGAAGCTTAAGACTCAAGAAGGAGTATACCCATGAAACAAATAAAGATAAGTATTCAATTGTCATTTCATGATATTGTTTTGTTATGCATTTATTTATAATGAGTTAATATATTATGCATGATAGAATGTTTGCATTAATGACAGTATACTACTAATATGCATGTGATGGGTAAGTAGCTCATGGTGCTATATAAATTCTCCATTTCTACTTATCTAGAATGAAACCTCTTTGCTGACATATTGGATTAGTGCACAATCTCAATGTTGTCTTGGTAGAGATGGAAGGCATCTAGAAAGTTTCAGTGAGATATGCATGAATGTTGTATTGGCTAAAGTAGTTGCATAATAATATATTTATGCATAAGTATTTGCCAGTATGAATATTCCCTGTGAAATGTTCTAACCATACAAATGCATTTGACTTGTAGGAAAGATCGCATACATAATTGCCTACAAGCAAAGAAGGATGAAACCTATTTCGAAGAACAAGTGATGACAGTTCAAGATGAAGAATAATATGATGAATGTAGCGACATCATTGATGCAGAATCTTCCAACTATGAAGAAGTAGCCAAGAAGACCAATTCAAGAAGAATGATGTCTAGGATGTAGTATCGAGACCTGAAGAGAAGTTCATAGTTCCATCATGCAGTAGATGGAAATGTCATGGAATACAAAGCAAGATTTGTAGCATGAGGCTTCTCACAAAAAGAAGGCCTAGACTACAAAGAGACATTTGCAGCTAGTAAGAACTTAAAAACATACATGATGAGCCTAATGAAGATCTTAACCTTTGCTACAAGGTTGAAGATGCAATTCTATACACTAGATGGTCACATAAGAATATTAGTAGCATATGAAGCTACTTTTCACTCTGGTATAGAATGTTTTCAGTGCATAGAGCACAAAAGATAGAGGGAGTATGATGCTTCACTTCAGAGGGAGTGACTATAGAATATCTTGAGGTTCAACATGGTACGATAGGATGGGCAGATTACTAATGATTCTAGGATTTACTGAGAGTAAAGTGGATTCCAGCCTTTGCTTCAAGGTTGGAGGCGGAAGACCAGTGATGCTCCTGTTATGTGTCGATTTTCTAGGCATGGAAGTGTGGCAGAGTACAGATGGAATATTCCTTGGACAAGCGAAGTATGTAGTAGAGATCCTGAAGAGGTTTTGGATGATGGACTACAAGGCTATGGCCACACCTATGGCATCGAACCTGAAGCTACTGAGTGATTCTTCATCAGAGTTGGTTGATGCTACGATGTATCGTCAGATGATTGGGTCATTGATGTACCTGATGAACACGAGACCAGACATTTGCTTTGCTGTGAACACCTTGAGCCAGTACCTGACATATCTGAGAAGTGTTCACTTGATTGCTGTAAAGCATATTCTGAGGTACCTGAAGGGTACAATTAATTATGGGCTCAAGTACGATGCAAATCGGAAGATTAACCTAGAGGGTTATGTTGATTCAGATTGGGCGGGCAGTGCCATCGACAGGAAGAGTACTTCAGGATGTTGCTTCAGTATGGGATTAGGTGTCATCTCTTGGTGTAGTAGGAAGCAATCCTGTGTGGCACTAATTACAGCTGAAGCAGAGTATGTCGCAGCTTGTTCAGCTAGTTGTGAGGCAATATGGCTATGGAAGCTACTGTCTGATTTATTTGATCTCCAGTTAGATGCTACTTGTATACATTGTGACAACCAGAGTTGCATGAAGTTGTCAGAGAATCCAGTGTTCCATGACAAGTCAAAGCATATCGAGATCAAGTATCACTATATCAGGGATATGGTGCAGAGAGGAGCAGTGAAGCTCCAGTATGTTGCGATGGAGGAACAGATAGCTGATGTATTGATGAAGCCATTGGCTAGGCTGAAGTTTGAGTACTTCAGAGAGAGACTTGGTGTTCTCTAGATCGAGGTTTCCTCCAAGGGAAAGTGATGAGTTCCTAAGCTATTCTGATGAGCAGGTCAGATGTAAGGGCTGAGCCATTCTATCATGGTGAGAGGATTCAGTTCCTTCCATGTCAGATATGAGTGCTGAGATGCTTAGCCATTCTGATGAGTAGGTCAGATGTAAGGGCTGAACCATTCTATCATGGCTAAAGGATTAGGTTCCTCCCATGTCAGATGTGAGTGTTGGCCATTCTGTCAAGTAGGACAGACGTAAAGGCAACTGCGAATCTTGGGGAGAGTGGAGGCGCCTGGTCAGTTACCAGGTAGCCCAGTCTGGGACTGGGGGCCTTTCTGGTGAGGGTGGAGGATTTGGTTCCTTCCAGGTCAAATGTGAGTGCATGCCATTCCGTCATGGTGAGAGTATTAAGTTCCTTCCATGGTCGATGTAAGTGCGGGCCATTCCTTCATGGTGAGAGGATTAAGTTCCTTCCATGTCAGATGTAAGGGTAGGCCATTCTATATTGGTGAGAGGATTCAGTTCCTTCTATGATAGATGTGAGTGTGGGGCCTTTCTGATGTGATTGTAGTTTACTAAATGATCAGATGTGAGTGTTGGGCGTGCCTATCTGACGAGCAGGTCAAATGTAAGTGCTGGGCATGCCTTTCTGACGAGTAGGTCAGATATAAGTGTTGGGAAAAGACCTACCTGATGGCTAGGCCTACAACAAACATGAAAGAAGGCTAGCTTTGTAGAACTTCCTATGATGAGATAGCACACACATGATGATGACCAGATGAGATCCAGATCGAGATATGATCCATATCCAGTTATGATGACTCCGAGAGATCCAGATCGAGTGATGATCCAGATCCAGTACTGATGATCTAGATCGAGTGATGATCTAGATCCAGTCCAGTGATGATGATCCATATCGAGTGATGATCTAGATCTAGTGATTTCCTAGATCGAGTATGATCCAGTGACAATGTTCCAGATCGAGTATGATCTAGTGACGATGTTCTAGATCGAGTATGATCCAGTAACAATGATCCAAATCGAGAGATGATCCAGATCCAAATGAACGATGACTAAAGATGAAGATTACTTGAAGATGAAGATGACGAGAACTCAATGATGATTCAGATGATACATAGAAGAAGACTTGTGCTAATAAATTGTGTCGAGAGAATACCTTCCTAGTTAAGAGGGAGTGTTGATGTAATTGTAACTTCAGAATGTATTCACTTGTATTTCTTATCTATTGTAACCCGATGTTTATTCCGGGATGTATTTGAGTCATGTCATGCCCCGATGTTTCGATCGAGAAGTTTCTATAATGAGAAAGTCATGTCAAGTCATTGTGGGTAACCCTCTTATTGGTGAAGGGTTAAAGTCCCCATAGTTGAGGCGCCCTTCGGTTATTAGACTATCCTAGTGAAGTTGACCCTAGGTGAGTCATTGTAAGTCGGGGCAATAGTCCCCACCATTGTGTTACCCTCCTATTGGTCGGAGGAGGCAAAGTCCCCACAAGTGGTGGGGCACTAGGGTTATTAGACACTCCCAGAGATGTCGGCTCTAGTAAGTAATTGTTAAGTGAGGCTGACATGTTGGAGTGCACTTCAAGTGAACGGAAGAATATAAATAGAGAATGAGAGCCTCTCTATTTATCACTTGCAACACTCACACTCACTTATGAGGGTGCATGAGTGAGGGAGGAGAAGCTCTCTCAGTGAGAGAGAGAGAGACTGCTACTGTCAGGAGTGCATCTTACTGTTTTTCAGTTTTACCATTTTGTGTTGATTCTATCTCAGAGGAAGTTGCGGGGTTTTCTCCTTTATGGCTTCCCTGAGGAAAACTCTTTGTGTCTCTTGTCTCTTGTGATGTTCTTATGTTTTATTACTGTGCTTGTTATTCTCTCAGTGAAAAGATCCTAAGATCATAATGCTAGATTATATGATGAAAAACTAACATCAACGTCAACACATAAAGAAACTTTGTTGTCCAACCTCTACCTGGCTGGGACACCTATAGAATAACCTATGCAAGTGCCCACTGTGATAACCTAGGTTAAGGCAACTAAGGTCACCTCAATATAATCAATCCTCAGGTAGACAGTCGTAGGCGGGATTGACCGTATGGGCAGGGTAGCAAAGCTCGAAACTCTCAAAAGATCCCCCAGATATGAATACAATGCTGGAAATATGTCCAATGCTACTTAGTTATTACTAGGGGTCATCCCAATCAATAACCGCTCACACTGCCTCACGCTTAACTCCCTTGTAAGAGGAGGATCCTGAGAAACACTAATTATACAAAGGAATTTCACTCTCTCACCTGGACAAACACATACATATTATTGTTTAGTGGTCTTGGAGAATTTACTCACAATGAACCATTCCAAGACCCTAAAACCTAATCTTGTTGGTGTACCCTATTAAAGAAAATAGTGTAATCCATTTTAATTAAGCGTTGATTTTATTTGGCTGTATTACTCAAAGAAGGTAGATGACCGTGCAACCAATGGTGTTATGACACAACATGAAGTAAAATGCAACCTAACAATCAATGCAAGTGCATTGTGTCGAATGAAAAACAGGGCATGCTACTACGTGAAATGCAAATTTTTCTTCAAATGACAAATGCAATCATTCCTATATGAAAGCATGATTAATAATTCTCTAAGCAAACCTAGTGCAAGTACCATGCAAAGTGCAAAGTGCAATGCATAATGATGCAAAGAAGCAAATTTTTTGAATTTTTTGAAAAAATGAGATAGCAAAGAAAAAGAATGATTCTACCACCCCTAGACACTGCAAGCACAATAAAATAGCGCTCACGCAAAGTACTAAGGTAAAATAAATCTAATGCACTAATCCCAAAACAAAAAATAAATAATGCAATGACAAGAACATTCTTAAAAAAAAATTACCCTAAAAAAGGTGTCTCTGATCAGAAATAGAGGTGTATACAGACTCTAGCAGTATCAAAGGAGACTTAGCAATTATCAAAATTCACCCATCAACAATCAATCTTCCTCTAAAATGAAAAAGTCAGGGAATATGTGACTGTATGTAGAAAACCCCCGTATGTACGTGGATCTAGCAGCAAAAACTGCATGTATACATGATTGTGAGTTAAAAACTCATGTACAGGAAGAAAAATGTATAAAAATGAAGGAAAACAGATAAGTTGAGACAAAATTCACACCAATTAGACACTACGAGGAAAACATGTCACCAGACCCGGCTCAAAAATAGAGAAATCAGAGCAATTCAAGAACATTGAATGCCGATAAAACCCCCAAAGGACAATTACTAGGAACTCCCCATCGGAGTCGCCAATTCTATTACGGAGAGAAATTCGTATGGCTTGGGGTACCACCACAGACAACTTGACTCCAGAAATCAATCATTTCCTATATGTAAGAGAAACCAAATATCTAACACTAAAGGATCTTGATTCATACCTTATTCTGGACGGTTGATGTAGATCCCCGTTGAGATTTCCAACTCTAGCTTGAATTGATAAATTGCTTCCTCAACATTCAATAAACAAGACAAGAATTCTATATATAATCGTGTTAGACCTACTCTAGCATATATAATCAATAACATATAAGCATTTGAAATCATCCATGGATCAAATATTCATTCAAATACACATTNGAAGATTATAATAGATACAACCTCTATCGACATATTTGCAAATCGGAGAAACTGAGTCCCCCACTTGGGCCTCCACCACTTCAATCCTCCATCTCTTGATAGCAAGCTCACAAGAAAAAGGAAAGGTTGGGAAGAATACAAAAGTGCTCCAAGGGACAAAGGGATGCAGACTCACGTATAAGCTCCTGCAACAATGGACTATAGTTTTCTTGCTCTTCAATTCCTCATGCCTTCAATGTATCCAAAGGGTTCCTTATATAGATCTTTAATGGGGTAATGAAAGGTCAAATCTAAGCGATCCCAAGGCATATGGAAGGCCATGAGACAAGTGAGTTGGATCCACATCAAGGAAAACTCCAAAAGAATTTTTCCTTTTGAACACATCCCGATGTGCACGGTTTTAGGGGTCAAACCCACGTATATACACGAGAAAGGATTTAGAAGTCATGTATGGCAATTTTTGCATGTTTTTAGGGATGATATTGGAAACATCAAAAGTACAAAAGTGGTCCATGGGATTTAAGGAGTTTGCGGAGGGACAGGGAAGGCTGTAAAAATGTTATTCACCATGTGTGGTAAAATCAGTTGTAACAGTCGTGCAAGACAAGAAGATAGGTGAAGTTCAGATTTGTGTCAACCTGAGAAAATTGAATAATGTGTGTTTGCATGATCCATTTGTGACACCATTCACTAACAAGGTGTTAGAAGGAGTGGGAGGTCAAGAAATCTACTCATTCATGGATGTATTTTCTGGCTATCACTAAATCAAGATTACAAAAGAAGATGGTCACAAGACAACCTTTGTTACTGAATGGGAATGTTTTCAATACACTGTGATGCCATTTGAACTGAAGAATGCACCTACGATATTCTCCCAGATTGTTGTTGCTACATTCAAGGAATTTATTCAGAAGTTTATGGAAGTTTATATCGATGGCTAGACGGTTTATGGATTGATCAGGGACCATCTAGAGAACATGCGACTGATGGTGGAGCGATGTCAATAGAATCAGATCACATTGATATAGAAGAATTGTATTGTATGTGCACCTTTTTAGATGTTTTTGGGGCACATTATTTGCAAGAAAAGACTGTTGGTTGACCCCATAAAGATTGTGCTGATTTTCAGCTTTCCACCACCCAAATTTGAAGCAACTTAGAGCGACACTAGGGAACAGATGATACTTCTGCAAGTTCATATGTGGTTATGCTATGATCATAGCTCCTATGGAGAGTTGATAAATAAGGATGTGGTATTTGTATGGATTCAAGAGTGTCAATAAATTTTTGAGACACTAAGGGAAAAGATGGATTTCACACCAATACTAGTTTTTCTTGATTGGAATAAGGAGTTCCATTTCCGTGTGGATGCATCATAAATTATGCTGGGAGTGGTGCTGGAACATCCATGGGAAGGATATATTAATCACCTAATTGATTTATCTAGTCAAAAGTTTTCTTCTATGGAGAAACATTATGCTACAACAGAGAGGGGAGGTTTGGCGATGGTGTATGTGCTACATAAGTTTTGACATTACCAATTGCAAACTCATTTGAAGATGTTCATGGACCACTCTTCTTTGAAATACCTGGTTAATAATCCCATGTTTGGGGGAATATATTTCGTTGGATACTTCTCTTTTAGGATTTTTATTTTGAGATAATTATGAATTCGGGTCGCTTGAATGCTGGCTCGGACCACTTATCGTGAATTGACATAGGTGGAGAACCAATGAACATTGAAGATGGGTTTCCAGATGCACAACTCTTCATATTTGAGATGGTTGATGATTATTATGAGCAAATAATTTAGTTTTTGGTGACAAGAACAACACTAGAGGAGCTTACTACAAGTTAGAGGAAGTAGTTGGTTGTTAAGGTCACAGATTTCCAGTTGATCATTGGACAACTATATAAGCTCAAACTAGATGATATCTTACAGAGATGTGTCCTACAACATGAACAAGGTTAGATATTGGCAAAGGCACATGTGGGAGTCATCGGTGGAAACTATGGAGTTTGTGCTGCTAGGAAGGTGCTCCACGTAGGGATTTGGTGGCCCACTCTCAATGGTGACGCAACAGATTATGCATAGAATTGCAATGTCTATCAAAGAACTAGAAAATGGTGAAGGTGGGATGAGACATTGTTGGTACCTAAGGTGATGTTGCAGCCATTTGATAAATGAGTTGTGGACTTTGTAAGATCGATCAACCCACATGGGAAGAGAACCGGTGCACAGTACATGATTATAGCGATAAACTATTTGACAAGATGGGTAGAGGCCGCAACTGTTGTAGATTGCACCGCTGCGATAGCAGAGAGGTTTTTGTTTGACACTATTGTTACTCGGTTTGGGTTTCCAAGGATATTGATGAGAAACCAAGGGATTCACTTCATCAATCACATGGCCAATGCATTGACATAATAACTTCAGATACAACATAATAAGACTACCCCATATCATCCACAAGTAAATGGGATAGTGGGGGAGTTCAACACGGTGTTGGAGAATGCTCTTACAAAGATATGTATGCAATCCATGATGACTGGGATTTGAATATTCCATCATTTTTGTGGGCATATCGCACCACATGCAAAAATATTTACAGGACATACACCGTTCAGCTTGGTGTATGGGAAAGAGGCACTCATGCCGATGGAGTATATTGTGCCGATTTTGTGCATAGTGCTAATGACATGCATGCATGATGAGAAACATTAGAAGAACACCTGGCTCAGTTGGTGCAACTAGAGGAAGATCCCTTTGTTGCAAGTTTTCACCAGTGCATTGAGAAGAATCAACAAAAATCTTGGCATGATCGCATATAAAAAACAAATAATTTTGGCAAGGAGACATGGTGTTGATATATGATATCAAGTTTGCCAAGCATCTAGCTAAGTTACAAATGCATTGACTAGGTCCATAACTCATTATCTCCATTAATTCAGGAGGTGCAGTACAGCTGCAACAGTTAGATGGTGTGATGCTTCCTAAGCTAGTGAACAATAGCAAGATGAATCCCTATAGGACATGCCCGGAGCTGTGCGATGCTTGAGGAACTGCGAAATATGGAAAAAAACAAAATATCTTTGTTTTTGCATAGGATGGAAGTTATAAGGACGGAGCACCAGGAGGAAGTGGTTGCTCAAGTAGAGGAGTTAGTATCGCAGTTAGAAATTCATGTCATGACAGTCGCAGGGCTACGACAGAGTTGAATCAACAATAAATACAATAGTTAAAGTAGTTATCCAGCGAGGCTTTTTTGGATTGGATGTGCCTTAACGGTGAATCCGACCATTCAATTGGAAGGATTGGCGATAGATTTGGGTGATTAATGCATGATTTGGTCATGATCAGAATGATTTGGTCATAATGATCAGGAGATCGACTTAATTTTATAAGAAGGGGTTTGCATGAGTTCGGAATTCACCATTGTGAAATATTGAGTTTTCCTCTAAGGTGAAGAGTTGTTGCAATGAGTTGTGCTAAGTTGTCCAATTGAGATGGATAGTGCAGTGAGGTTGATATTCCTGTAGATAACTTGGAGGCACTCGCATATCATGTCGAGTCAACCGGTTACAGTTGAGATTTCAAGCTATAGGGATTCACCAATTTTCAGGGTAACAGTTGAAGAATAATTTGCAAGCATGCCTATGGGATTGTCATAGGTTCCAAAGAAGAAGAGGGGGGAACAATGGCCCATGTACCTGGTTGAGAAGAAGCAGCACACTAGAACAGATGCACGTGCACAGGAGGAGGTGATTCCTACCCCACCTTGGTGGCATGATTTTTCCACCTCTGAGATAGAACACATGAACTTCAAAGCATGGAGGGAATTTAAACCCTTCCCGACAGGCAAATTGTTGTGTTAAACCTTCTTCTGCAACACTAATCGTTCCATTTTTGGGTTCCCGTAACTGTTTGTTTCACCTTCCAAATTTCCACAATTTTTGTTTCCGCACCACCCTTTCCGCACGCTCTCTTCCGCAAAGGGATTTCCACATTCAACTTTTCCGCAATGCAAAATGTGGGATGCAGATTTACAAATTTTATTTTATTAATTACACTTCCGCAAATAATTGTGGTTGCAACAGTCTATCCCTCATGTAGGTTACGGAACTCGACGTGTCAAATTTCTAAGTTCTTGAACTTTTGGACTTCTGCCTTTCTTCTCCCACAAGCCTCTTATTGAACTGTTGATCTATTTTCGGGTGGATATTGACCATTGATATGTATTCTGATGCGGATCTGTCCTCAACCGTAAGATCTTTTGTGGAATGTTTTATGTTCGTTGATCTCTGATCAAGTGTAGAATTTCATTTTACTTTATGGATCTATGTCCATTTGCTGCGGAACTTAATTACGACCGTTGATTTTCTCCAAGATATATCTCCACCATACAATCTTAAGTTATATGGGTGATTGGTTTAGGATTATCTTGGGTGCAACTCCTATTTGCGGAATTCTTCCTCAGCTATAGATATGTTTCTATGACAATCTTGACCATTAAACTTGTGTGAAATTAAACCTTAATTATTATCGATCCTTGCAGTGATCGATATGTACATCCTGAACCTAGAACAAGGTTAATTCGAGATAAAATCCATTCATGACATCTTAATAATCAAATTATTCCTTCGGTTAATCATAGAATCAATCAATCGATCTCTTTTTCACTCACTTTTAGAAACCCTGAATTCACACGCAGACTTATCATTCCTCAACACAAGATTTAACCAAACATTCAATTCATGAAGTCACACACTTGGACAAAATTGAATTTACACACACATAGATTATGCCGAAATAGGATTTTTCGTTCACATGCTGAAACTATAGATACAAATTTGTTTTAGAACCTAGTTTTTGATCTCCTTGGGCGTAATACATTTTTAAATGGCATTGCTTGAGCCATATTTACTCTATTCTGGCTACTTCTCCTTCTTCTATATGTCTATCTATGTCTCTTCTATCTATGCCTCGTATGCTTACCTATATATATACAACAATATTCATGAACCATTCTGGTTCAGATCCATAATCCACTAAATAATCCCTAATATTCTGCTAACTAATCCTAATTACAACAAATCCTCTAACCTATCTGATGACTTGCTACCATTCGACGAGGGCTTTGTAACAATGACTCATCAATTGACCTAATGACTCACTCATCCTCTTAGTGACTTTCCATCTATTTAGAATCAAATAAAACATAGGTTTATTTACAATATGATAGTTCAAATACCATCAAATTAGAATTGAAGACCCATTCTAGGCCTATTCCAACATTTAACTTGGAAATTGAATGGAAAGCAGGATTCTCCTACATCAAAATCCCCAGGAAGAAAGAAATATGACCTCCTATTCATAACCTTCCATCTTCAGTATGCCTGGATCCCAAACCTTGTTTTGTAATTGATCATCCATCTCATCATGTTGGTCTGTATTTGTCATCTTAAGTTCTCATGGTTTCCAAATTTTCTGCTATAATGCTCCACTAGCTTTGCTTCTGCAATATTTTTTTGGCATCTGTCGTCTACCACTATTTTGTATATTTTCTTTGCTGATGTAAATATTCATTCTCTACTCATTCATTATTTGAGACATATTCACCATCAGCAACCTTCGTTCTTCAATCTCCATGTCCAATCTATCTTTTGACTAGTACACCTACATCTTCTTCTCTTGAAACTATTGCTATCGTTTTCACTCTCTGTTGCTATCCACTAAATTACAAGATAATTCAATGTTTTGACCTTGTATTTTTCTAATGTTGCTATCAAAAATTAGGCATTCATCATTATCAATCCTTGGATTAATCAGCCAATATTTCATCATATTTCCTGAGGTTAGAAAATTTTTATTTGTCTCCATTATCCAACTCTGCAACAACAAATTTATTTAGGTACTAATCACCGCTTTGAGAAAATATAGTCTCTTCCTGTGTCATGATAGATTTTTCCCCCCCTCTGTTAGAAACACCACTATCCAAATATGAAATTGTTCTCTTTTGTTTATCTCCATGATACCATGTCATCTCATCCTTTAATCCTAGAACAAAATTCTGCCTTTGGTCCATGTCAAGAATACATGGATACTCTCCTTCTTCTTCTTTAACCTTCGGGACAACCTCACAAGGTTCATCACATGTTATTCTTGCAGATATACACAATTCATTAATTTCAAAAATATTGAAATTTTTATCTCCCATTGACTTTCTTATCGGTATATTCTCTTTTTTATTTGAACTCTCCCAAGAGTTTACAAGAATTTCATCTAGATCCTTTTCTACACCATCTTTACTTAAGATGATTCCATGTTCTTCTAAACAACAGTGAAAATATTCTTCTGTCAATGGTCTAATTTTGATTTTTCCTTTTTTTCTCAAAGCATCCATCCTATGCTTCACAACCCGCATAGACACATATTTTAAGTGTTCTTCAACACCTTTAGTCATACACCAATAAATAATTTGAAAAAAATGAGACATTGAAGTCCCTGTTGATATTTTTGATGGAATACCCCTGTTGTGTTGATCCAAACACAACATCAATATGTCACCATCACCTATTTCTCCAATGGTATGATATACAGGCTGTATACATTCTTCAACTCTCTCCTTCACTGAAATACAATTTTGATACTGCCTTGTAGAAATATCTTTACACATTTATTTTTCTTCCTTCATCTTCATATTATCTTCAACTGACTGTGTTCCTCCATCAAGCAACTTATCAATGAGTTTATTTTTTTGCAATACTTCAGACCTTTCTTCATTTGAGAGACTATGTTCATCATATTTTACTTCATCAAATTTTAAGACATTTTCAAAGGACTTCCCATCATTTGCAACAAAACCTGCAATCACAAACAAATCATCCGTCTCAAAAACATATGGTATTTTGGTCTCCTTCAGCCTCACAGTCATCTCCTCCATAATTTTATCTATATTCTTGATAGAATTTATGAGACTCTCAATTGGTCTCTCTTTTTCTGCTTCATCATCCTCTCCAAGCAAAGGACCGTGTTCAGGTTCACCATATGAAACCTCCATCTCAGATTCAACTTCTCTGAGAAGTTTCTTCAATTCAGCAAACATGTTTTGTTGTAGCTTCACCTATAGTGAATTACATCTTACCTCCCTTTTCATGACCCAACCATACCTCTGTTTTTATTTTTCAGTAGCTTCCATATGCTTCTTAAAGCACAAAATGTCTTTTTCTAACTCTAGCAATTCTCTGTTACGTCCTTCTTGTCTTTCTTTCTTCTTTCTTCTATTGTGGATTTTCTCTGAACCCCTGCAATGACCTTCATTAGTCATTGTTCCTATCTCCTTCTCCTCTTTTGTGAACTTCATCATGTTCCCTTGTGGACTGTAACTAAGCCTTCACCTTCAACAAGTCTCCATACTTGTCTACTATACCTTAGCAAGTTGTCTCTCCTTGAGCTTGTCAAGTTTTGGTATATCTGGTCCTCTCACTAAAACGTTTTGAGCATATGCTTTGCTTCTTGGATTATACAGGTCCACTCCTCTTTTTTTATAACATGTACTAGTGATGTTTTGTCCAACCTCAATTGGATTTCTTAGGTTCTGCCACTACTTCCTCTTTCCTCTTCTCAAGAACTTATCTGGTATTCACTGTTCTCAAATCTTTCCTATATAACCAGATTTAAATACAAACATCAATCAATCCATACCTTTAAACTTTCCACTTGTACAACTGGCTGAAAATATCTCCACTGTTATCTTCAAAATATATTCTTTGTTTCTTTTTCATATGCACTCTCCTTTCTTGTCTTTGGATTATAGCCACTGTATGCAATTTCTCCTACTACAGATCCTATACTCCTCCTCCATAATATCTTCTATGATCCCTTGCCCAAGACTGAACATACACCCTCACAACTATCAGTCTTCAAATTCAATAAAAATGTGCAGAAATACCTTACCTTTTCTTTCTTCAATTCCTCAAGAGTAGTTTGACTCAATACTCTTCCCATGCATCATAACTCCATGCATGTCCCTTGTTAGGGATATTAATCCTCCTTTGTTCATATTGTCTAATAGATTAATTATTGCCTAACTTAGGAACCTTAATTAAATATTTGGGTCCACTAGTACAATTGGATCCACTTGGCCTAATGGGGCCACTTGTACTAGTTAGTGGAGTGTGGAGAGCACTGCTAGAGGTTAACTTCCACTTACTGCATGTGTGTGCATCAGTTTGAGAGCCTCCTAGATGAATCCCTACATTTTAAGAGCCAATGGGGGTCCCGACACCAACCTACTTCACTTAGTTGGAGTTAGTACTAGTTAGTCTCATTTAGCCCTTAGTTACTTTCAGTTAGTTCAAAAGCAGTTAGATATTGCATGTCTTTCATGGATATTGCATGGATGTATGTGTATTAGGCACATTTTCCCACCTACCACACTTAGTTGCACTGAGTTAACTAGCTGTCATTGTTTCTTTGAGTTGGTTGGACATCTGGGAGTTGATTTTGGACTCCGATATTGATTGGGAGACCATGAGTTAGAGATTCAGTTAGATATTGTCATATCCACTTGTGAGATTCAAATTCATACCCCATGCATTCACATTATTCCTTTTTAAACTATTGTAACACACGATATTATAATTCCGAATGATACTGTAAATTCTTGAGCAATACTTGTATGATTCCTGTGTGGTTTCTTTTGTTTAGTTTATATCTTCATTCTCCATCTATTTGATGCAAAAATTATTAGAAATCTCTTCATGAAGATCTAAATTGCATTCAAATTATAATATGGTATCAGATCCTTCTCAGGAAGTTTTCATGGTTGTTTCTCTCCATTGAACATCAGAAGCAATTAGGTTTCCACAGAAGTCCCCCATGAAAATTTGCTAGCTCTGGATTTATTCATAGTACCAATGAGGACGTGACAGACCTTGAAAATATGTTCATGTCGAGAGGAAGTGCAATGTCCCAATTTTCTCATTGGGTCACAATGGCCAAATCACATTTTTCATATTCATGAAAGTTGTCAAATGGATGCTAAAAGTCAAATATTTGCGAAGGAGGAAAATCACTAGTTTCCTAGGTTGGGGGTGGAAGCTTTGAGATTTGGAATAATGGGGATATTAAATGATGCTTATACATTAGAAGAGGATAAATATTTAATAATGTAGATTATTAAATAAATACAAGATAAAATTGAAGTGGCAATGGAGCATGGAGACACATGGAGACAGTGGGGCCCACACAAGCTAGAAAATTGGTGCCACATGAGATCCTCCTCTTGCAATATCGAATATATGGTAAGAATAATGTTTTTGGATCGATTATAAGGTTAATATAATTTTCCATCTACTTCATAGGTCTAATTTGGTATGAATTGTAACCTATATGGGAGAGGAAGATTAAAAATGGGAGTTTCATGGACACTTGGCTAGATTCCCCTTACATTTATGACATCTATGACACCAATGATGGATATTCTATGATAGTTATGGAACAATTCATATTTTAAGGCTGACATACTGACATACTGACATGTCAGGCCTAAATAGAGCATATTAGAGGTCTAATTTGGGAGTTGGATAAGGCCAAGAGGCTCCTACTCGAATTTGGGAGAAGAGGGAAGGGGAAGAGAGAGGCCACATGGAATAGCATGAGCAACCACACCAATTCAAATTGTATTTGTTTTATGGATGTATTTGGAACCTTATAATACAAATAATGTTTATAAAATATAGGTATCATCCATAAGAAGAATATTTTTTATCATTTGATGAATTTGGGTTTGTGAAGAGAGAGCTAGTGGATGACTAGTTCCTTACCTTAGAAAATTTCAAGGGTGAAAGATTCCATTCCTAATTTTGGATTTGAAGAGTCCACTCAGGTATAAAGGCTAATATGTCTCATGTATTATTGTCCAATATTGAAGAAACAATGCCATTTCCCCAATGCCTTGTTGTAAACTCTTTCAATCTTGATGGAATCGAATATATGTGTGCACCATTGATGATTTATGAATGAATGAACTGTAATTAATTTATAATATGGTTTTAATATTCATTAACTGATAATTTTTGGCCATTGGGTCGAATTTCATATCATTTGGACCAAACTACATCTCGTTTCCCCAAGGGCCCAAACTAGGTTTTTATATATGATTGAAGGAAGTGATAACAGCCATGGGAGTTAGATTGTTTTTGCATATGAGTCTCTGATAATGTATTATAAAAATCCCCTTATTCAATTTGATAATTTGAGTGAGTTTCTGTACATTTGGGAATCCATTCCGACAATTGCCCAGGAGGGATTTGAGCCCCAAAATTGCTAGTTAAAGCATCTATCTTATTCAGAATTTTATATAGACTTTAAAATGTAATTGGAAGGAAATTATACACCCATGAACATTATAATTAATGTATTATATAATTCATAAACCTTATGTTATAATTCAAGAGCATTTGGAGCTATTTGGAGTCATCTACCATTGGGGGATGGAACCTCAAAATTACTAGTAAATTCATGGAGTTCCCTTGGATAATTATTCAACCCCAAAACCACATATCATGATTAAAATATAATTTAATTAATTTCTTATAATACATATAAGTATCATACCCACCATTAGTGAAGGCTAAACAGTGTTTTGAACATATTTGTTCCAGGACCCACGGGGGATTTCCACCTCCCAAACTGACTAGTATTGTCCTGAAACGTATTCCCTTGAAAATTGTATACCATGGTTGGGTATATCAGTCGATTATATGTATTATATATGTGATCATATCTCCCATCACCCCTCAATACATTCCTGACCAAGTTTTAAATCAATTGGAGGAATTTTGGAATCAATTGAATCTATATAACTAGAGTTGTAAGAAGATGAATTTGAGTACATCATGAAAGAATTGAAGAATTAGTCATTTTTATAAAAAACATCCTAAAAGGGGATTTTACAGTGGTACCAGATCTTGGTCTTGGAACCTATTGAAGTTATGTATGGTATATATGAATTGAATAAAGTCATTAATTTAGGTGGTGATGATATGACTAAGCAGGTTAAGCAAGCATTCGACTTGATTGCTAGCCAATTTATGGGTCGTAGAAGTTTCCATCATGAATAGACACATAGGAAAATTTATTTTGAATAAATTAATGATTGGTTTAAGGAAGTTATGAAAAATAATTCAAATAATAACTCATTAAGGAATAATAATCAATGCACAAGTAGGGAGGAGACCAACGAGCTACAAATTTATGTGGGTGGTGAAGAAGAAAATGAATTACATCAAGAGGATCAAAATTCAATCTCAAATGACTTTGAAAAATATGAGGAAACATCACATGATAAGGAATAAGAGTACCTTGAAACTATTGAACATCATTCTAAAACAAATTCTACTATGGACATAGACCAAAGGGCATCTACAGATGGATGTTTGAACTATGAAGGAGTACCTAATGATGGGTGCTCACACCTCTATGTTGGTGACATAGATATCACTTTTGAAAGTGTTTCTACAAGACAAAATTCCATTAAACATGAAAATGAATACCTTGTAGCAATTGAAGAAGAAACAAGATCAACTTCCCCATCACCACTTGAGCTTCATGAGGTTGGTCCAACCAAGAAGGAAGAAGATCAAGAGGTTCATTTGCAAGAGCCTCATTTTATTAAAGGGTCATTAAATATTAATGAAAAGAATATCCAAGAGGCCCTTAGCATACTCCATGACACTCAAGCATTGGTTTCAAATTCTTGTTGGAGAGCTACTTCCTTGGAGGATCCATCCTTCCTTGAAGACATGGAGAAGATTCAAAGAGAAATGTGCAACATCAAAGCTAATTTCATGTCTTTGATTTTTGATAGAAAAAATTTCATTGACCTTAGTGAATTATTACATGAATCCTACTTGAATAATAATGAAGTTATTCATAAGCTCACAATTCAAAATGAGAAACTTCTCCAAAAATTGCAAGACGCTTGTTTTTCCTCCTATGTTTCAGATTGTCAAATGGTAGATTGTTTGGAGGATTATCATGACATGGTGGATCATGATAAATTTGGAAATTTAAATTTACTTGATGTGTTTGAAGATTAACTTGAAGACTTAAAAACACTTTATGTGGTGGAAGAGGAACTTGAATTGTCTCTTGATGAAGGTTATGCAATTTTTCAAGGAGAGCATGATTCCTCTACATTGGAACCAACCTATGGAAAATGTTTCACACTTTTGAAGGACATATATGATACTACCCATATGTATCCTTATAATTATGAAAATTATTCACTTTTGGATCATTTGTGTGAGTTATTTCATTCTCCTACATCCTAAAATTCCATGTTTTGCAGCATTAGTCTCAATGAAGTATGGGTGAAAGGGTTCTTTTTTATGGTGCCACATGAGGAGTATGGAACTCCTAGACTTAATTTATATGATGACATGGTTGGAGCACACTCTTATTCACATTTGTAGCATCATAATTTGTTAATTTATTATTATTGACATCTACATGGATGCACCTATGATATGCATTTGAGTCACTTGAAGACTCATGGTTTTTATTGCTCAACACTTGGTTCATTTCATGTTGGAGGAACTTCTTCCAACAATGGGGTGAATAGATTTATGATTGGAGAGAATTTTTGTTTCAAAATACATAATTTGTTATATATTTATGATTATCTCATTCATGGATGTATTGATGAGACTTCTTTGAGCCACTTGAATTCTTCATGTTTGACTTGCTCCTTATAAACTTCAAATTTTGGTGGAGGTTCTTCGTTCAGTTCTTGGATGAAAGAACACATGGCTGATTATTGTTTTGATGCATATTACATTATTTGGGAGAATAATGATAGGTTTTGGGATCCTCACCTATGTCATTGGAGCATATTTGAATGGTCACTTGAAGCATGTATGCACTTGGAAAATAGTAGTCTACTCACTTGGAGGTATAAGCACTTTCATGATTTTTTGATGAGGAACCTCCTTGATGTATATTTTTATTATATTGTTATGTAATTTTATGATATGTATTATATAATCATGATGTTTGGAAGAATGCATACAATAAAATGGGATCCAGGAATTCTCTTTCCTAATAGTATGAGTTTGAGAGCACTCTTAATTGTTGGAGTGCAATGTAAGCAATGGGACCCTGGTACAGTTTTTTGTCCCATTGATTCCAAATTATTTGGGAAAAAAGAAGCATGGTAGATGTATTCCCCACTTAATAAGGTGATTTTTATCAGAGTATTGTAGAAGCAAGCATGGTGTTTCCTCTCTAAAATATTCATGGAATACCAAAGACTCAAAGTGGGCAGCTTAGTGGCAACTTCAAAGAATCATACAGAAAGTAGGTCCTTCAACAACCATGTTTGAAATTGCTTGAGGAAAAGAAATATTGGGAAGGGGGGATTTGTAATGTACCAAATTTTTCATTGGTTCAAAATGGCCAAATCACATTTTCCATACTCATGAAAGTAGTCAAATGGATGCTAAAAGTCAAATAATTGCCAAGGAAGAAAATCACTAGTTTCCTAGGTTGGGGTTGGAAGCTTTGGGATTTGGAATAAGGGGCATAATAAATTATGTTTATACATTAGAAGAGGATAAATATTTAAAAATGTATCTTATTAAATAAATATAAGAGAAAATTGAAGTGGGAATGGAGCATGGAAACACATGGAGACTATGGGGCCCACACAAGATAGAAAATTGGTGCCACATGTCATACTCCTCTTGCAATCTCGAATCTGTGGGAAGCCTAATGTGTTGGATGGATTATAAGGTTAATATAATTGTCCATATAATTAATAGGTATAATTTTGGATTATTTTTAACTTACATGGGATAGGAAGAACCAAATGGGAGTTTCATGGACACTTGGCTAGATTCCCCTTACATTTATGACATCTATGGCACCAATGATGGAGATTCTATGATAGTTATGACACAAGTCAGATATGAAGGATGAAATACTAACATAATGACATGTAATTCCTAAATATATAATCTTAAAGGTCGAATTTTGGAGTTGGAGAAGTCCAAGAGGCTCCTACTGTTAGTTTTTCAACATTTAAGCTAGCATTATGATAAGATCTTTTCACTGAGAGAATAACAAGTACATCAATCACATAAGCACATCACAAGAGACAAGAGACACAAAGATTTTAGGAGGGGAAACCATAAATGGAGAAAACCCCTCAACTTCCTCTAAGATAGAATCACCACAAGAAGTGAACCCAAAACAGTAAGATGACCTCCCTTTACAATAGCAGCCTTCTGTCTTCTTTAAAGCACAAGAATTTCCTTCTCCAAAAGTGCGCCACACTTGAGAGAGCAAGAGAGCTAAGTCACAAGTGATAAATAGAGAGACACACACTCTCTATTTATATTAGTCCGTTCACTTAAGTTGCCATTTCACATGTAGGCTCAACCCTAATAATTACTACCCGAGCCTACACCTTAATTAGTGTATAATAACTCAAGTGCCCCTAAATTGTGGGGACTTACCTAATGACTTGACATGACTTGATTACATTAATAATCCTCCCGATCGGAACATCGGGGCATGACCACATGACTCAAATACATAATAGAAACATCCTGGAATAAACATCAGGTTACGATACATACAAGAATACATTCCGAAGTTACATATACATCAACACTCCCTCTTAACTAGGAAGGTATTCTTTCGACACAATTTTTCAGTACTGGTCTTCTTCTCTGCATTAACTGGATCATCTGAGTCATCTTCATCTTCAAGTCATCTTCGTCTTCAAGTCATCTGGATCTGGATCATCTCTCGATCTGGATCATCATAAAATGGCATCACTGGATCTAGATCATCACTCGATCTGGATCAACATCACTGGACTGGATCTGGATCATCACTCGATCTGGATCATCACTACTGGATCTGGATCATCACTAGATCTGGATCTCTCGGAGTCATCATAACTGGATTTGGATCATAGCTTGATCTGGATCTCCGCTGGTCATCATCATGTGTATACTATCTCATGATAGGAAGTTCTATAGAGCCAGCCCTTTTTCATGCTGGTTGTAGGCCTACCCTCATGTAGGTCTTCGCCCAGCACTTACATCTGACCTGCTCGTCAGAAAGGCCCAGCACTCACATTCACCAGCATGATAGGACATCACATCACTAACATCTGTGAAATGGCTCTGCACTTATATCTGACCTACTCATCAGAAAGGCACAATCCCATCCAATGATGGAAGACTCTCAACTCCAACGAGGAGAGATTTCTGCCCTTACATCTGACCATGGAAGGAACCTAATCCTCTCACCATGTTGGAATGGATTTGCCCTTACATCTGACCTGCTCGTCAGAATGGAACAATCCCACCAAATGATGGAAGACTCTCAACTCCTATGAGGAGAGATTTCTGCCCTTACATCTGCCATGGAAGGAACTAAATCCTTTAGCCATGCACAGAATGGCTCTGCCCTTACATCTGACCTGCCCGTCAGAATGGCACAATCCCATCCAACGATGGAAGACTCTCAACTCCAACGAGGAGAGATTTCTTCCCTTACATCCGACCATGGAAGGAACTTAATCCTCTCACCATGTCGAAATGGCTCTGCCCGTACATCTGACCTGCTCGTTAGAATGGCACAATCCCACCCAATGATGGAAGACTCTCAACTCCAACGAGGAGAGATTTCTGCCCTTACATCTCCCATGGAAGGAACTAAATCCTTTAGCCATGCGCAGAATGGCTCTGCCCTTATATCTGACCTGCTCGTCAGAATGGTACAATCCCATCTAACGATGGAAGACTCTCAACTCCAAGGAGGAGAGATTTCTGCCCTTACATCTACCATGGAAGGAACTAAATCCTTTAGCCATGCACAGAATGGCTCTGCCCTTATATATGACCTGCTCGTCAGAATGGCACAATCCCATCTAACGATGGAAGACTCTTAACTCCTACGAGGAGAGATTTCTGCACTTACATCTGCCATGGAAGGAACTAAATCCTTTAGCCATGCACAGAATGGCTCTGCCCTTACATCTGACCTGCTCGTCAGAATGGCACAATCCCATCTAACGATGGAAGACTCTCAACTCCTACAAGGAGAGATTTATGCACTTACATCTGCCGTGGAAGGAACTAAATCCTTTAGCCATGCACAGAATGGCTCAGCCCTTACATATGACCATGGAAGGAACCACTCCTCTCACCATGTTAGAATGGATCTGGGTCTCATTACTGTCTCTGGGAGGAAGCCTCGATCTAGAGAACACCAAGTCTCTCTCTGAAGTACTCAAACTTCAGCCTAGCCATGGCTTCATCAATACATCAGCTATCTGTTCCTCCGTCACAACATACAGGAGCTTCACTGCTCCTCTCTACACCATATCCCTGATATAGTGATATTTGATCTCGATGTGCTTTGACTTGTCATGAAACACTGGATTATCTAACAACTTTACGCAACTCTGGTTGTCACAATGTATACAAGTAGCATCTAACTGGAGATCAAATATATCAGACAGTAGCTTCCACAGCCATACTGCCTCACAACTAGCTGAACAAGCTGCGACATACTCTACTTCAGCTATACTCAGTGCCACACAGGATTGCTTCCTGCTAAACCAGGAGATCACACCTGATCCCATACTGAAGCAACATCCCAAAGTACTCTTCCTGTCGATGGCACTGCCTGCCCAATCTGAATCAACATAACCCTCCAGGTTAATCTTTTGATTCGCATCATACTTGAGCCCATAATAAATTGTACCCTTCATGTACCTTAGAATATGCTTTATAGAAATCAAGTGAACACTTCTCAGATCTGTCAAGTACTGGCTCAAGGTGTTCACAGAAAAGCAAATATCTGGTCTCATGTTCGTCAGGTACATCAATGACCCAATCATCTGACGATACATCGTAGCATCAACCGACTCTGAAGAAGTATCACTCAATGTCTTCAGGTTTGATGCCATAGGTGTAGCCATGGCCTTGCAGTCCATCATCCCGAACCTCTTAAGGATCTCTACTGCATACTTCCCTTGTCCAAGGAAGATTCCATCTGTACTCTGCCACACCTCCATACCTAGAAAGTAATGCATCATACCCAAGTCCTTCATCTCGAACTCAGCAGCAAGCTTTCTCTTCGTATCAGTAATCAACCCATCTGTACCTGTCACAAACAAATCATCTACATATAGTAGGAGTATCACTGGGTTGCCATATTCAACCTTGTAGTAAAGGTTGGAATCTGCTTTACTCTTGGTAAAGCCCAATCTGGAAAGAAAGTTGTCAATCCTGCTGTACCAGGTCCTGGGTTCCTGTTTCAAACCATACAGGGCTTTCTTTAATCTGCATACATGAGATTCTCTATCATGTGTCTCAAAACCGAGTGGTTGTTCTACATACACTTCCTCTTCTACTACACCATTCAAGAACGCGGTCTTGACATCCATCTGGTGTATCTTCCACTTCGTCACTGCAGCCAGAGAAAGAACTATTCTGATGGAAGTGTATCTGGCTACAGGTGCAAAGGTCTCTTCATAGTCTACTCCCTCTTTCTGAGAGAATCCTCGAGCCACAAATCTTGCCTTATACTTTTCAATGCTACCATCCGCAGCATGCTTGATCTTGTAGATCCATTTGGAAGTAACAACTGACTTCCCTTTTGGTCTTGGGACAACATCCCAAACATCATTCTTCATGATCGATTGATATTCTTTGATCATAGCATCCTTCCATTCTTTCTGATCTGTCGCTTCTTCATAACTGGAAGGTTCTTTATTAATGAAATCACATAGTAAAGCTACATACCCAGAATTTGATCTTGTTCTCTTTCTTTCTCTATGATTCTCTTCTGGAGCCCCATACCTTTCCGCACCTTGGATAATTTCACGTACCCAAGCAGGTTTCCTCTTATTAGGATTCTTCTCTGATGGTGGATCTACAGGTCTTTGAGATTCTTCAAACTCTCGATCTTCTTCTTGAGCTTCTTCATTCATGACTGTATCACGGATCCTGGGTGCTTCAGCTTCAGCTTCTTCATGTTCTTCAGTAGGTCTCTTTCTGGATTTGTTGTAGGCTGTGTCTTCATCAAATGTTACATCCCTACTGACATCAATCTTCTTGTATCCTGGAAAGTAGATTCTGTAAGCCTTCGAGGTTTCAGAGTATCCCACAAATATGCCCTTCTTTCCTGAAGGACCTAATTTTGTTCTCTTCTCTTTTGGAATATGTATGTATACTGGACAGCCGAATATTCTGAGGTGGCTGACTTCTAGTTTCTTTCCGGAGAAGACTTCTTTAGGAGTCTTGTTTTCAAGTACTCTATGTGGAGTACAGTTCTGTACATACACTACTGTTCTAGCAGCTTCATCCCAAAGGTGCATAGGTAGATCTTGATCATGAAGCATAGCTCTTGCAGCTTCCATGATAGTTCTGTTCTTCCGTTCTACAATCCCATTCTGTTGTGGATTATAAGGAGTGGACAACTCCCTCTTAATCCCTGATTCTTTGCATAGCTCCTTGAATTCATTTGAAGTGAATTCTCCACCATTATCTGATCTAATGGTCTTTATCTTCTTTTCAGTATGGTTCTCGATCAAGGCTTTGAATTCCTTGAACTTGCTAAATTCTTCATCTTTGTTCTTCATAAAATAAATCCATGTCTTTCTAGAAAAATCATCAATAAAAGAAACATAGTATGCATACCCGCTTAGTGAGTTTGATGACATTGGACTGCATACATTAGAATGGATGATCTCTAGAATGCCTTTGGCTTTTCTTTCGCTGCTAGGAAATGTCTTCTTTGTATTCTTCCCTTTCGCACATCCTTTGCAAACTCCATCATGCTTAGCTTGGAATTCTGGAAGACCTTCAACAGCTTTGCTTGCAATAGGTAGTGCTCTGTAATGCACATGAGCAAGCCTTCTATGCCAAAGTTCATTTGGCTCTACTAAATCATGGATCAAGGCTGGTTCTGGATGACCCTTCAATTTGTACAAGCCTCCTTCTTGTTCTCCAATTACTACCACATCATTGATAGTATTTCCTTTTGGCCACATGATGACTTGACCATCTATGAATGCAACCCGCATACCTTTTGCATCCAATGCTGAAATAGATAGAAGGTTCTTCTTGAGTCCTGGAACAAACAATACTTCTTTCATTGTTAGAGACTTACCAGAGTCTAGCTTGTATGAACATTCCCCCCTACCTTTTATTGGATATTGGTAGTCATCTCCTAGTTTCACCTTGTGAGGTGATTCATGTTCTGACAATCTCACAAAAGATTCCTTGAATCCTGTCATATGTTTGGAAGCACCACTGTCTATCAACCAATCATCACTTCCATGAGTAATGTTACCTGTGAGAGCTGATATCAAAACATATTCATCCTCGCTTGAAGAATCTTCACTTTCATATCTGGATCTCTTCTTGGATGGTTCATCATCCTCTGCAGCATGAGCATGGTGTCTTCTTTTGTTCCCCTTCTTCTTATGAGAGTGGCCCTTGTTCCCCTTGTTCTTAGGACAATATTTTGCAAAGTGCCCTATCTCATCACATGTAAAACATCTTGAGCTTGAAATATCTCTTCTAGGATGAGAATCCTTACCTTTGGAGAAATAAGGTTTTCTTTTGCTTTTCTTGGAGTGAGCCTTGGAGCGAACTGTAAGAGCTTGGTATTCACTTCCCATCTTCTCTTCTCAAGCTACTATCCGAGCTTCTTCTTGAGAGCACTCTTCCCACAATCTGCTGAATTTGACTAACTTCTTTCTAGCACATATTCCTTGAATGAAAGCATCCCATGACCTAGGGAGGCCATTCAAAGTAGTCATGACAATCTCTGCATTTTCCACTTCTTCATCAAGAGATTCTAATTGTTCTTTGATTTGAGAAACCCTTGTGAAGTATGACTGGATAGTTTCTGCATTCTGAATCTTCACATTCTTCAACTGGTTCCTCAGGGTCATCTTCCGATTGATGTTCTTTCCTTCAAACAATTTGGTTAGGGCATCAAACATAGCTTTAGGTGTCTTGAGAGAGGACACCTGAGGGATAAGGTGATCCTTAATAGAATCAGCAATGATCCTCTTTTCCATAACCATCTTATTCTTATGGAGATCCTTTTCCTCATCTCCCTCTGGAATTGGAACCTCCTCATGAATGTAGGAGTCTAATTCATTTTCTTCCAGGACCAGGGAGATTCTATATTTCCAAGCTCGGAAATTATCAGCCCCCTCAAGCTTTTCATCAATCTTGGTATGATGAGACATATTTAAATAAGAACCTCAAATGGAAATACAAAATATTTTAGATCTTACGAGGTTCAAGATGTCAAATCTGAAGCTTGAGCTGAAATCCTGCAGAGCTGGTTCAGGAGCAACTAGGGTTTTTCTTTTCTGGAGTTCTATCCACCCAAATGACTTCAAAATTGATCCTAACTTCGATTTTGGATAGGAGAACAATCCAGGATTGGTCCCACTAAAAAATTCCTCTTCAATAAAAAGCCCTAATTTCCGGTCCTAGTGACAGGTCCAAAACTGAAAATCCTCTGAATTGAATTCTGTTTCACATTTTTTCAGGTATTTCTTGTTTTTGGGGTAGCGGGGTCCATCAAAATTATGCAGTGTGGGTACTCATTGGATGCGGAATCAAATTCTGCATCCAACGAGCTCTCTCGATCAAAATTTGAGTAAAAACACAGGGAGATATGTCGAAAATACGAACACAAAAAGTAGTTTTTTTCTTTCTTCCTCCAAAATTAATCAATATTATTTTATTATTTTAACTATTATTTTATTATTTTAACTATTATTTTATTATTTTCCTTAGGAGGCCCATTTTAGACCCAAAATTCCTCTAATGAACATCTGCTAATTCCAGATCATAAGTTGCATAATTCTTTTCATGATTTTTTAATTTTCTAGACTCATAGGCAATAACATGTCCTTCTTGACTCAGAACACCACCTAATCCATCATTACACGCGTCAGTGCACACTACAAATTCTTTATTAGGATCATCTATTCTTAAAATAGGTGTGCTAGTTAATAAGGTTTTTAACTTTTTAAAGCTTTCTTCGCATTTCTAGTTCCAATCAAACTTCTTTCCTTTCTTCTGCAAAGTTTGCGATCTTCAAAAATCCTTCAATGAACCTCCGATAGTAATTGATAATGCCCATGAAAGATTGAACATCCGTTACATCCTTAGGGACCGGCCAATCTTCGATTGCTTTTATCTTTTCGGGATATACTAAAATCCCTTCCTTGGTCACCACATGACCTAAGTACTGAATCTTATCCTTGACGAAATCACATTTACTAAATTTTGCAAAGAGTTGATGATCTCGTAGCTCTTACAAAACAATCTTTAAATGTTCTTTATGATCTTCTTCAGTTTTTGAATAGATTAAAATGTCATCGATAAACATGACCACAAACTTATCTAAATACTTATGCATAATGTTGTTCATTAAACACATAAAAACGGCTGGGGCATTAGTAAGCCCGAATGGTATGATGACAAACTCGTAATGGCCATATCGAGTTCTAAAAGCTATCTTAAAGATATCTTCATGTTTAATCCTAACTTGATGATATCCAGACCTTAAATCTATTTTTGAAAACACTGTGGCTCGACATAGTTGATCAAAAAGATCATCTATGCAGGGAAACGGATATCAATTTTTAATGGTCATCTTATTAAACTAATGGTAATCTATGCAAAGTCGCATGGTTCTGTCCTTTTTCTTAACGAAGATGACAGGTGCCCCCTAGGGAGACACACTAGGTCGAATATACTTTTTATCAATTAGTTCTTTTAATTGGGATTTTAATTCATTAAGTTCAATTATGTTCATTCGATAAGGGGCCTTTGAGCTAAGTACTACAATAGGTACCAGCTCAATGGTGAAATCCAATTCCCTTTTTCGAGGTGGTCCCAGAATTTATTCAGGGAATATGTCAAGATATTTTCTTAAGACTAGTATGTCTTCGAATTTTAACTTATCTGGCTTGATTAGACTCTCCTCATTGGTTATTTTTACTGCATAAGACTTACATCCCTTCCTAACAACTCTCTTAAGATATAGAATAGAAATCTGCCTTATAGTGGTTTTTCTAGGGATTCATTTTACACTTATCAGTTTTCCATCACTGTTTAAACATGTGAAGGTTTTATCATAACAATTTATAATTACCCTATGTTGTTCTAACCATTCCATACTGATCAGTAAATCATAAGAACCAAGAGGCAATACAGTAAGCTTCACAACAGTTTCTAAATGATCCATAACTACTGCACATTCTTTTGCAAAACAAGTTACCCTTCTTTTAGCACTAGTGGCTAACTGAACCAACCAAGAATTTTGAAATTTTTCAACACGTAACTTACATTTTTCTACCATTTTAGGTGCAATGTAACTGAGACTAGACTTACATTTTTCTACCATTTTAGGTGCAATGTAACTGAGACTAGCTCTAGGATCAATTAAAATAGTTACAGGTGTTTGATTTATCATACCTTCTACTTTCACCATGGAAGTATGATATTTTGCTTGTCGATTCTCCAAGGTTGCGTTGATTCTGGGCATAGTCCTCGCTAATTCTCCAACAGTCATATCCTCCTATATGGTATGAATATTGTTGACATTCTTTTTTCGATTAGGACAGACTGAGGGATAGTGTGCGCCATTACACTCCCAAAACTTTATAGGTTCTTTGCGCTCAAAGTTCTTGGTATAATTACCATGGTTATTAGCAATTTCTTTACCCTTAGAATTATTCTGATTGTTTGTAGAATTATTCTTATTTCGTTGGAAGTTCTTATTATTAAGATAATTTCTAGACTTATTGTTCTTAGAATTTATGTGCTGCACAAAATACTTCTTCTTTTGTTCATACTGGTTATTATTTTTCTTAGCTTTCCAGTTGGCCAAGCTTTCCTTCTTCTGATTCTATTCAAAACAGAAGTTAGCTTTCCTCATAGCTTCTTCCAGGGTCTTTGGATTGTCATATTCAATCCTGTCCTTAATATGATAAGGTAGACAGCTGAGGAATCGTTGTACCTTTGGTTTCTTATCTACAAGTTATGGCACATACCTAAGTATATTTAAAAACTTGTTGTTTAGGGCTTTCAATGTTATTGATCCTAATTTAAGATCATAAAATTATTTTGCAATGACTGAAGAACATTGTATGAGGAAGCAACTTGGTGAGATGACCCCTCTTCTCAAGCAGCATAACATTGCTTCCCCACAAAGACAAAAGAAGTCATATAATGGACATGAAAGTTGTCATGATTTGAAAGAAGTACTACCTTGATCTACAGGCTATTTCATTAATTCTGGAGCCTCCAATCACATGGTGGCCTCTAAGGATCGCTTCTTGTCTCTCAATATCAATGAAGGGACAACTATTCACATGGGATATGGTTCCCAAATTCCAGCAGCAGGAAGAGGCACCATCAGAGAGAAGCATGGTGTGTTTAGAGATATCCTATATGTTCCCTCTCTTGTAGCTAATATGTTTTTTGTTTACCAGATGACTCACACTGGCTCACCAAAGCAAGTGGTGTTTGGAACTAACTTAGTAGAGGTCAAAAAAATCTCAACACGGGAGCTTTTAGCGAAAGGAATTGCTTATCATGCCTCCAAGGAATATATTTTTTCTCACTTCATGCCATACATAGTTCCAGCATCACCTGATGTTTCATTTGAAGTTGATGAAGGTATAAAAATTCCGTCACTTCCTATTGCAATTTCAGTTTCAAATCCTAATATTTCAGATTTAGATTCATAAGAGGAGTCATCTTAGCATGATCAAGAAATTAATCTTACACCTAAAAAAGATCTAGATCTAGATCGATCATCTACCTCATTCCAATATCCTAAATGGGATAAGCATCTCGAGATGGTGCTGGAGATCCATATGACAAAAGAGAACGAGGTCCCAGTATTGGGAGAGTGTTGTATTGTCTCACACATATCTCCTTCTTGATCAGAAGTGTTTTATGATTCTTTGGTCAAATCCTCAATCCTTCAAGGAGGCTTGCCATGATCCTATATGGAAATAATCCATGGATGAGGAGCTTGATTAGCTACATGAAAACCTGACCTGGGAACTTGTCTCCTTATCTCTAGGAGAGAAGCTAGTATAGTGCAAATGGATCTACAAAAACAAAATAGTTGATGATGGGACCACAACCAAGTACAAGGCTTGAGTGGTGGAAAAAGGGTATTCTCAAGTCCAAGGCTTAGACTACAACGATACATTCGTTCTAGTAGATAGAGTGGACTCCATCACGATGGTATTGGCCATTGCTACTTCCAAGAGATGGGAAGTACATCATATGGATGTGAAGAGTGCCTTCCTCCATGGTTATTTGGAGGAGGAGATATATATGAAACAACTTGAGGGGTTTATTGATGATATTTCCTTAGTTTACAGACTAGAGAAATCACTATATGGAATCAAACAAACCCCAAGGGAATGGTACTCCAAGATGGATCCCTTCCTCATCTCTCAGAAGTTTGAAAGGTGAAAATATGATTGCAATGTCTATATGAAGAAGAATGAGGGGTTATCACTTCTAATTGTATTGTATGTGGATGACTTGATCATTACTAGGAGCTCTGCTACTATATTGAGAAGCATCAAGTCTTCCCTTAATAAAGCATTTCCTATGACTTACTTAGGACTGTTAAGACAGTTCATTGGTCTCGAAGTAAGTCAAAAGAATTTGGGAATCATGATCTCACAGTCCAGGTATTCATCATACATGATTAAGAGATTCCACATGGAGGATCGCAACGCAACAACCTGCCCTTTTGTATCAGGCATCAGGCTTGAAGAAGGTGGTTCCACACCTTTGGTGGAAAACACTCTCTACAGACCACTCATTGGAAGCCTTATGTATCTCACTCGTTCGAGAGAAGACATATTATATGCTATGAGTGCTGCTACCAGATATATGCAGGAGCCACATGAGCTGCACTGGAAGGAAACAAAGAGGATCTTACACGATGTGCAGGGTACTATTGATTATGGATCCACTATGCTCCTGGAGCACAGTTGGATCTCACATGCTTTACAAACTCAGACTGGGTAGGAGATGGAAATGATAGGAAATACACCTTGGGTTTTGTATTCATGATTGGATCTGGGACAATTTGTTTTCCCAATAAGAAGCAAGTAGATGTTGCACTTTATTCAACAAAAGCAGAGTATCGGGGAGATGTGAATGCAGTTATTTAGGTAGTTTGGCTGCATGGAATATTGAAATTTTTTGGGATTCAGACTTCACCTATAGTATATCTTTATTGTGACAAACAGAGTACAATCAAGGTCTACAATGATCCTGTTCAGAATCAGAGGACAAAGCACATAGAGGTTCACATGCACTACATTCGGGAACTGGTGCATGACAGAACCATCACCCTGCACTACTATTCGAAAGACGAACAGATCGCAAATATTTTTACCAAGTATTTTAGCAAAAAGAGATTTTCCTTTCTCAGGTCTCTTTTGGGTATTAAGGCTTGATTCTTAGTTCCTATTTGAGGGGGGTTTTCCCAAGAGGTTTTCCTGCCTCATTTGTATTATGTCTCTTAGATTGTATATTGGGTGACCTATGCTCTTCTTACTAGGGCCCACAGTTGTCTAAGTTAGGACTCAGGGGGGGTCTTAGGATTATTAATCATCCCTTGCTCATACTATCTATTAGATTAATTATTACCTAACTTAGGAACCTTAATTAAATATTTGGGTCCACTTGGCCTAATGGGGCCACATGTACCATTCAATGGAGTGTGTGGAACACTACAAGAGGTTATATGACACTTACTGCATGTGCATGCATCTTTTTGGGACACTCCTATACAAATACCTACATTTTAGGAGCCACTGGGAGTCCTCACACGAACCTACTTCAGTTAGATGGAGTTAGTGCTAGTTAGTATCAGTTATCCATCAACTACTTTTAGTTAGTTCCCAAATAGTTATATAGCACATGTATTGTATGGATAATGCATGGATGCATGTGGAGTAGGTGCCTTTTCCCACCTGCCACACTCAGTTGCACTGAGTTAACTAGTTTTCATTATTTGTTTGACTTGGTTGGACATATGGGATTTGATTTTGGACTCCGATATTGATTGAGAGACCATGAGTTAGAGATTTAGTTAGATACAGTCATATCCACTTTGGAGATTCGAATTCATACCCCATGTATTCAAATTCTTCCTGTGTAAACTATTGTAACACCGAATATTATAATTGTGAATGATACTATAAATTCCTCAGCAATACTTGCCCGATTCTTGTGTGGTTTTTTTGTTCATTTTGTATCTTCTTTCTCCATCTATTTGTTGCAAACATTATTAGAAATCTCTGCTTGAATATCTAAATGGCATTCAAATTCTAATATACCTGTCAAATCATATCCTTCCAAATGATTTCTTATGTATTCTCCTGTGGCTAATCACCAAATTAACTATACATCCTCTGTCTGCAATCAATTCTGAATACTCTCACTTGAATAACCCTCTCAATACAATTGTTATTATTTAACTTCAAAATGAATTCAAATCGGAAATTTATTTACCTCTTACACAGAATCCTTGTCCTGCTCTGATACCAAACTGATTCCTACCCCACCATGGTGGCATG
The DNA here is from genome assembly GCA_001517045.1 of Pseudotsuga menziesii. Taxonomy (NCBI): domain Eukaryota; kingdom Viridiplantae; phylum Streptophyta; class Pinopsida; order Pinales; family Pinaceae; genus Pseudotsuga; species Pseudotsuga menziesii. Next base: position 747,470 of record LPNX010984862.1, read on the forward strand.
CTTTTTCGACCTCTGAGATCACACACATGAAATTCAAAGCATGGAGGGACTTTAAACCCATCACGACAACCAAATTGTTGTGTTAAACCTTCTTCTGCAACCCTAATTATTCCATTTTTGGGTTTCCGCAACTATCTATTTCACCTTCTAACTTTCCGTAATTTCTGTTTCCACACCACCCTTTCCACACGCTCTCTTCTGCAACAGGATTTCCACATTTACCTTTTCCACAATGCAGAATGCGAGATGCAGCTTTACAAATTTTACTTTTTCTAATTCAACTTGTGCAATTAATTGTGGCCACAACAGTCTATCCCACATGCAAGTTGCGAAACTCATCTTGTCAACTTTCCAAGTTCTCGAACTTTTGGAATTTCGCCTTTTTGCTCTGGCACACCTCTTCCCAAACCGTTGATCTACTGCGGGGTGGATATTCACCGTTGATCAATATTATGATGTAGATCTGTCCTCAACCGTCAGATATTTTAGAGAATTTTTTCTGGCCGTTGATCTTTGATCAAGTGTGGAATTTCATTTTACTTTGCGGATCTATGTCCCTTTGCTACATTACTTAATTATGACCGTTGATTTTATCCAAGATATATCTCCACCGTATGATATTTAGTTATCTGGGTGATTGGTTTAGGATTATCTTGGGTGTAGCTTCTATTTGTAGAATTCTTCCTGAGCTGTAGATATGTTCCTACGACGATATTGAAAATTAAAACTGTGCAAACTTAAACCTTAATTATTATCAATCCTTGCATTGATCGATCTGTAGATATTGAACCTACAACAAGTTTAATTCTAGATAAAATCCATTTATGAAGTCTTAATAATCAAATTCTTCCTTCGATTGATCAAATAATTGATCAATCGATCTCTGTTTTACTCACTTTCAGAAACCCTAAATTCACACGCAGGATTATCATTCATTGACACAGGATTTAACCAAACATTCAATTCATGAAGTCAGACACTCAGATAGAATTTAATTTACGCACATAGATATTATTCCCAAATAGGATTTTTCATTCACATGTTGAAACTGTACATACAAATTTATTTAAGAACCTACGTTCTGATCTCCTTGCACCTGATACATATTTAAATGGCCTTGCTTGAGCCATATTTACTCTGTTCTAGCTACTTTTCCTTCTCCTTTATATCTATCTCTCTCTCTCTCTTCTATATATGTATCGCATGCTTACACACACACACACACACACACACACACACACACACACACACACACACACATATATATATACNACTGTAATAATCCCTAATATTCTGGTAACTAGTCCTAATTACCACAAATCCTCTAACTGATCCTATGACTCGTTACCATTAGACGAGGGCTTTGTTACAATGACTCATCAATTGACCCAATGAATAACTCATCCTCTTAATGACTCACCGTATATCTAGAATCAAATAAAACATAAGCTTATTTACAATGTGATGGTTCAAAGACCATCAATTCAGAAATGAAGACCCCTTCTAGGCCTGATCCAACATTTAACTTGGAATTTAAATGGAGCGGAAGATTGTCACATCCCCAACCCTCTACTCGACGAAGAGGACGGGACTAACATGTATCAACCTGGGGAGTCTAAGCGCCATGAACATAATATATAAAAATTTCCTTGAAATAAAACATTCATAAGTATAAATAGATGCATAATGCAATATACAACAGAAGCAAATACATTCATTCAATACATTCTATTCAAGAATTTAACATGTTCATATAAATTCATAACAATATACAGTCACGGAAATAAAATATAAGAGAATACTTATGTTTGAAAGAACCTTGTCCCACAACTAGCTATGTCGCTGAAACATTCCACCCAACCATAGGCCAGTGTACTCTTTAATCTCTCATAAACACTGCCACCCCTGAGCTGGGCATGATTTTTCCCAGGGAATAAGGAACACTATAAGACTTCCCCCATAGCCAAGGGTACAATAAAACTAAGTCAATCAAATAGAGTTGGATTTAACAAACTTACACAGGGAGTGATTTACACTTAGCCAATTTCACATGAGACACAGCCAAGCCAACAGATGGGTTTATCAGGATACCATCCAAGCCATCCTTCCAGTTGGGTTTATCAGGCTGCCAAGGAGGTAGAAAGGTTGAACACCCACACTGGATCTATCCTAACTTATAAACATTTACACACCCAACTCAAGGAAGCATCCCATTCTCTGCTACACAATCCCTCAGGCCATGCAATCCCTTCCAGTGTTATTCAGTGTATCCAGAGAAGAAAATATGCCCTCTAGATTTGTCTGTGAGGTGTCTTCACACACTAGGTTTATCAAGCAAGTCCAGAATCCATTTCTATTCCCCAAATCAGTTCAAATTCCGAACGTGGATGCACACACAATGATCTCAGTCCTAGGATTTATCAAAACGTAAGCAGAAGCCAAGTAATTACACATGCACACAGTAATTTATGAATTTCTGAACATTGTCAGTACCAGACCGACTACTCCAAAATAAAAATAAAATGAAAACGTTGTTGGTATTTCAAATCAAAGACACAAAATTGGATTCAGGGAATTCTTGTTCAGGAAAATGACTAGCATACTGGAGAAAATGTGAAAAGGGAAAGACTCATCACAAGATAAAAAAAATCATGAAAAGGAAACTGCTCCACATAGGAAAAAAAAAACGTGAAGGGTCCAGATCGCCTAACATGATAAAATTGTGATGGTTCAAACTCAAAATCATTTTTGCTTCCTGGCTCTTGCATGAATGCATAATTGGGTTTCCAAAAACGTTTTTCCAATCCAAATCATGAGGGAAGGTGAAACACTACTGCATGAGGGAAAATTGGACATTTTCTTCAAGAAAATTTAAAAAACATTTTTCCAAAAATGGTGTTCTGGCCATTTCGAATTTCTTCCCACTCTTCCAATCCGTGCCCCCCCGCACTTATCCTTAGGAAAAATCATGCCCCCATCTCATTTAGTTGTGTTGACATAGCTCGCTGTAGGTTTTTAATTAAAAATTGCAAATTTAACATGATGTCCAACTTTTTTAATTTTTTAGATAGCATAAAATACCATCGAATCAACCTTAATTTCTGAAACATAAACACTAAATCAATGGTGGGGATTTTTCCTAGCTCCACACCATGATTATTTACATAATATTATTTAAATGTAAACGAGGTCAAAACCAAGGTGTTACAAGGATGCTCCTGCATCAGGAGGCCCTTGCAAAGATGTGTCCATCGACTTCTGGGGCTGAGGAATCATCAACTTGCGTGGGGGTATCTGCTACAGATATCCCTGGGTATGTGACCCCCTGTCGACCTGCTGCAAATCCCAGAAAAAAAAGAAGAATCAAAATTACCCGGTTAGGATGTCGGCGATACCACAGGGTATGGTGTATACTAGAGGCATTGTGCTTTCAATCATGTGAATGAAGTATGAGTATCATGATATGATTGCATCGATAGATATAAAAAAAATTCGATATGTACATGTGACGTAGTTCATAGGTGACCCAATAACAAGCATTCTGCAGGATTGGGCGCGCAGTTTGGAAATATAAAGACTATTGGGACTTATCAAAATGCTACACTTTGGGCGGTTGACGGAGGAAAACACATGTGTGAAGAAGCTCTTGTAATTCTTCCATGGCATGATTCTATGGCTGGACCAGCCAGTGGTAGTCACTAAGGAAATTATTTTAGAGATCACGGGGCTGCCCAAGGAGGGGCTCGACCCATCACAGTAATTTAGGGGGAAATACAATGACAGGAATTTGCCTCCAAAGCTGAAGAAAAGATACAACCTACAACGCGACGAACTAGCATACTGGGTTGACAATATAAATGAGCCAGCGGTTCGCATTACAACAAGGATTCCAGCTAGCAAGATAGTAATAATGAAGTAACCCAATTAGTGTAATCCAGGGGTCATTTCATGCACGGATAAGTGTGCACAAGGGGTATAGATGAGTTGGTCATTGTTATTAATGAACCAGTTGATAGATGATGGACTAGAAGTATAGGAGGGGAAGCTCCCATTCACCTACAGCTGGCTACTGATTCGGATAGAACTCGTGGTTTTCATGGAACCAGAGGATTACCATGGTATGGATGTGGATGCAGTGAAAGTGTGTAAGGGAACACAGTACCAAAACCTCTGGTACGTGAAGGAAACAGAGCGATTAGAGGACTCTGCAATTCAGTTATGCATATATTGGAAAGAATTTCAAGCTACAGCAATGAAGGTTCCTTGAATTTTGGAGGAAGCAGTGATGAAATATCATCGAGTCATTTGGATTGCAATTGGGCCGCATGCTATTCATGTGTAGGAGCAACGAGACCCAAATAAATAGTGGCTTCCCACATCATATAAGTTTTCTAATGCGGAGCTGGAGGTTATTATGTTGATTAGCCACGTGAATGGCATGAACTGGTCAACATTGAGGAAGTATCGATGGGAACACTAGAAAATGCACTGGTGAATCCTATTCCAGATGCACCAAGTAACCACAAATCGGATGCAGCGTCGACGAGTAGCACAACAGACTCTAAGGTAGAGTGAGATTTTGAAGAATAGAAAATGAAGAAGAGATAGGACCAAGGTGCGATCAACAAAATAACACCAGTGATAGAGGAGTAGTTGAACAATATTATAGCAGCCATGACAACAACAACTTAGGTGATAGGAGAGCAGATGAAGAAGCAGACATTTGACGAATTTGGTGAGGTAAAAACTCACCTTGACTCATTAGTTGATGCAGTTTTGAATAAGGTACTGGAGGCAATGACTGTGCAGAAGGTTGGCTCGATCAGCACTAGAATTGGGATTTAGAATGTGCAAATTATGCCACATGTGATCGATACCAACAATGAGGACCTCAATGATTCACTTCAACAATTGCGGTATCTGTCAGTGGACATCAATGCACTGTCAATCCAGACATTGGTGCAGATGTAGATGGTTTCCAAACAAGAGTTTCTAGATAGAGAACATATAATGGGTGATCATCTTTTGAGGTCACAGGAAAAAGAGGGTGATGCCCGAAAGGATATCGATGCATTAAAAAAGGAGCAAGATCGCTTGACAGTGGTGAAAGCACAACTGTCACATGCCCCAATTTTGCAAAAATAATATTATTTTATTTTATTTTATTTAAAGACAATATGTTAAATTTTATGGTAAGTTGTAATTGATGACTTAGCAGAGTCAAGGATATTGAATGTAATTATGAATATTTTAATTATAAACAAATAAAAGTGGAGACATTAGCTTAGGAGAGCTCTTAAAAGAGTGTTTGGTGGTCAAATTGGTGGAGGAGACTAGGTGGAGAGAAAACAGACAAGTGGAAGCATCCTCAAACCTCTTCCAACTATTGCAGGTGGAAACCTCCATCCATTTGGGGTCATGATCCCCCATGAAACTGGGATCAGAGCAGGTGGCTCAATTAATGATAACTGACCCAAAAGACCTAGGCAATCTTTATAAAAATTCCCATTGAAGAGAGCTGAGGCTACTCATTTTCTACGGAGGTGATCATTCAGGTGAATGTACTTCAAATAAATTCAATGGCAAGGGAATTTGTGGAAATAGTTTGAGGAGTTAACTGCTAAGGGATATACTACAGCTTTTCAGCTGAAGGATCTTACTGTTGAGTGCAGAGTGATTATTGAGTGATTGGACTAGTCTATTGTTTTCTTGCTCCACCAATTCTCAACCAAGGAGACCAGGAATAGGATCAGGGGTCCTGAGGAAGCATTGTTTGAGCACTCTCCAGGAGTTGGTAGGGAGGAACGGCCTCCTAACGCTCTTGTTGTCTAGCTTAATCAGGTTCTACAATATTTTTGTTTTACTGTGTTAGATCGTTAAATATGGATCTGACTGCTAAATGAATGTTAAGTATTTATATGTAAAATGTTAAGAGTTAGTAATCCTTTTGGATTAGTGAAGGAATGAATCTGAATAGATGAAAATAAATTCTAATATGTGTTTTTCCATGTCTGGAAGGATTAGACCATACTCCAGCACAGACAGTGTATTTGAAGTAGATGAAGGAATGATAAGAGACTGAAATGATTAGATATGTTATGTAAAATAATTCATTTCAGAATGTAGATTATTATCAAGAAAGAACAATAATCTAGTTATCCATGTTATTATTTTCCAAGTTTATTTATGTAAATGCATTGGAAAAAAAATGGTAGTAAACTTATATAGGTAAAAGAATTTTTATAATAATAAAGTATACTAGTGGTTAAGATATTGTGGTTACATAAATTAGTTTATTCTTCTTTTTATTTAAAGTTAAAATATGTTGGAGGTGAAACTGTGTCTTATATATATACATTTCCCTGTGTTGATTTAATAACTTTTGCAAATGCAGTATGAATAACCCAGTCAAACCACTTTATTATATTTTGTTAAGTAAATATTTAAACTAGAAATACATAGTTTATGTATTAATAATATCAATCAACCAAGTCTACAAATATTCAAACCTCAAGTAGTGTGCTATTAAAATAATTAAATTATAAAGAATAAACTAGGTACAGAGTTTATGTATGTCTTACCAAAGAACTCTAATAAACTCTATCTATATTTTTATTACATAAAACAAATAGAATATGATAGTAATTAACTTATAAATAAATGATTATTCATGAAAAGAACTGCATTAAAAATTTACAAACAGGATATACGTGTGAAAGTAAATTACGGGGTTAAAACCCAAAAAGGAAAATATTATATTTACAAATGATAAAAATGTGAGATATAATCCAATTACTCGAACTTTTTATTTAATGAACAATTAAACTAATGGTTTACAGTCCATTAAGGACAGTGAAAAAGACAATTATAATAATATAACTGGAAATTTACACCACATACATGTAACACTACTTAAACTAAGTAACATAAGTTTTTAAGAACAAATTGAAAGATTTATTTCACACAAGGTTACCTACAGGAAAACCGTAGCTCATATATCTTAGTGAAATAAGTAAAATTTATAAATAAACCAAGACTGAGTGACATTCATTAAACATTAACAGTAAACTAATTACAAAGTATGTTAAACAGTAAATAGCTTCATTCACAAGTCAAATAGGGTTAAAACCCTAAAATTACACAGAGTGTCAAATAGACACCTGTAAATCAAGTTCAAGCTCGAAGACATAACTGTCTTAACAAAAAAAACTATTGTTTTATATCATTAAGCCATAAGGATGAACACTGAAGACCAAATACAATACTCAGCTCAAGGTCGAGTCTACCCATTGACTAGAGAGGGCTTGCGATTTGTTAAAACAATAACGACTTGTAAAAGAGATTGCTTCATTAATGGCAAGCCTCGAAAAGCTTCGCCAGCTCAGGGTTACTCCAAATGACAACCTTGATACAAGTAGGGAAAGAACCCAACATTTTGACCACAGGGCTTACCCGTATAAAGCCACAACTTTCGAAGACAGTCAGCATACTTTCCTCCATAGTGGATGTATGTAATCTCAGGCCCCTACAAGGAGTTTTCATTTCAAGGTTCAGTACACGAATTTCTTAAAATATTGTTTACCCTATTGTAACAGATTACACATGCTGTAGGATAAAATAACATTAATAAATTGCCTGTGATGTGAATGTCGAACAATCTTGTGGAAAGACTGTCACCAACAGCATTGCGTGTTTTTAGTTTTCCACACTCTACAATGAGGGAAAATAAGTCTCCATTAGCAACTAAACTCTCAGCTGCAGACAAGAATTAGTTGGCCACAAAGAAAGGAAAGTTGGGATACAAACTAGCTGCAAACCAAGTGCAAAGGAAACCAACAGAATTTTTGTAGAGTATAAACCCAAAAGCCAATAAAGCTCAACCTATTACACAAATATAGGCCATGAGGACAATGAGAGGAAGCTTTAAGAAGACAACAAGCCAAGTACATCAAAACTCAACAAACACTTGCAGAGTGAAAACTCACAGTCACAAAGAATGGCATCAAAACTGAATACCGAAGGCTAAAGCAACACTAACCCAAGACTCAGGGAAACTAAAATAGAGGAGAACTTACGGCCACCATGAAAACCATGCAGAGCAGCCTCAAGGGCCAGCGTGAACTGCAGAGGAAAAATGAAAAAGGGTTAGGGTTACAATGATTTTTATATCTCCAACACTTAGCCAAGAGAAGACCACATGTTTACAATAATTTAAACCATCCAGTGGGTCATTTCAATAGTTGCCTGCAATCCAATGATAACCAATTATTTTAAACAATGATCTTACGATGCAAAAACTATATTATAAACCTTGTTATTACTTTGTAATTCTAATATACCGCTTATCATATGGTATGCTAGTTTAGTATTGAAATAACAATGTTAAATTTACGTTGACCTAGCACAAGGTGTCACCACTTAAACTTTTCCTTATCCCAAAAACCATCATTCATAGAAATGTATCTCATCGTTAAACATATGTCCATTATATTGTAACATTGATAACATGATATGGATGTATGGTAAACCTTTTTAATTAACGTTGACCCTGGTAAGTGTAGTAATCATTTGTTATATGGGAGAGTCCACGTTGAATGGTTTAGAACCATCGAACAACTATAGTTTTCTATATTTAAATGCATTATGGTCTATGCATGGTTAATCTCTTTTAAAGCAACAATTCAAGTTGTGACATTTATAAGTTGCATAACATAGTATTGAGTAGAATCATGAACTCTATTTTAGACTTGTTTAGGACCTTTGAATTAACTATAGACTTGTATGTCTAATAAACAAAATAGTATATGTATGTTCATAAGCCTTGTAAAAACCAGCGAATCAAATAATAGTAAACTATGAAGTTGGCTATTATAGTAAAGGAACACTTTATGAATTCTTTTACATAGTTCAAATTGGTTAGACTTTATTAGACTATGGTTGTTTCTCAACTTGGCTTTTCCTAGTAATTCACCATGTCTATTTATTTGGTAAAATTTTTATGATTAAACAAATAACTTGTGCTTAGAATAGGATAGAAAGTTGACCTTTATAGAAAACATCAACCTTAGAAACTATGTGTAGACAGTAACTTAATATAGGAAAAGTATTATAGAAATAATATGAATTGCAATAGAATGATCCTAATCAAGTCTATAATCAATAGAACCACATGGTTTGACGTAGAAGTATAGGCAAATAGTGTTTCCTTATGAAAAGATTCTATTGTTTTTACACTAAGCAAACTTATAATGTCAAGAAGTTTACAGACTATAAATTTCCCTACAGAAGACAAATATCGATCAGCTTGTTACTCAAGTAAATAGTATGATAATGTATAAAAAAACAAATAGTACAATTAGTATAACATTGCAAGATATGCATATTAAAGTAGCAGTTACTTTGCAACTAATATTTCAAGTTTAGAGCCACAATACGTATCTTTACTATCGCTATGTATGATAAAGAAAGAAACTCTTTATTTGAACTTCGTTTACAAGAAAAACTGAAGAAAAAAAACTATTTTTACCTCCTAGAAGTGCTTGGAGTTTATCAACTTATTTACTAAGCTTATTGATTGCAAATAGAAACACTTCTGGATACTTTATGAAACAAAAACGTTACTCGTTTGATCATACCTGTCAACCTATAAGAACCAGTAATCTTTCTGCGTTAGCATAAATACTAAGTAAGCCCAGGATTCAAAGTTAGATTCCACCTACTTGTCAAAAAGAAAAATCCTCAATAAAATGAAATAAAACAATACGCAAGTAAACCTTATTCATGTTAAAAAAAGGAAAAATCTTAGTTAGCATAATTGAGATTATGTAATACTAATCATTTGACTATTTCTTTTACTGCTAACATTTAGCTGTTAATAAACTGCAATTTCAACATTTTTATGTTATCTCAAAATTTTAAATTTTTTGTGAAAATTTTTGGTTTTTACATGTCGTATCAAAGCACAAGGTTCAAACATTAGGCGTTAATGAAGCGCAACTAGCTTTTATGAAACAGTAAATTGAATTATTATGCTAATGTATTTTCTTTTAAATGTTATTCAACAAAGAAATTGTTTCTGAAGTTTAACAAACACGTATGGAAAGGCTAGAAGAATATGCAGAGGAGGAATCTCCACTTACTAAACCAAAAAACATACCAAGAGATCCTATACCAAAGGATTTAACTACCAATTCCTCAGAACTGTTACAAACTGTAAAGGACCTAAAATCTGAAATGGAATCTATAAAGCAAGAGAATGAAAGAATTCTGAGGGCTCAAGAGGAGCTGAATCAGATCCTAATAGAAAATTTTCAAATTGAGGGTAGGGGTAGAAGAATTGAATCAGAAGATGTAAATTATCAATTTATATTTAAAAATACGAAACATACTAAAAATGAAAGCAGTTCATCTTCAGAGGTGTTTGGTGAACAACGAAATTTCCATTCTACTAGTGATAGTAGTGATGATAGTCGTTACACTAAAAAGAGGAAATACAAACCTTATGAGGAAATTTTCGAGGAATTCAAAAAGATAAAACCACCAACATTCAATGGAGAGACTGAAAAGGGGGAGGAAGCGGAATCTTGGTAATATGGAATGAATAAGTGTTTCCAAATATATAACTATTCTAACCAATTAAAGGCTAGAATGGCTATCTACAATCTCTCAGGAAAGGCTGACATTTGGTGGCAGGACTTGAAGACAGTTAAGGAAATAAAATAAAAGAATGTGAATTGGAGTACCTTCAATAGGTACTTTAAGAATAAATTTTTTTCTGAGCAATATTATGAAGAGAGAGCAAAATAATTTTATGATCTTAAATTAGGATCAATAACATTGAAAGCCCTAAACAACAAGTTTTTAAATATACTTAGGTATGTGCCATAACTTGTAGATAAGAAACCAAAGGTACAACGATTCCTCAGCTGTCTACCTTATCATATTAAGGACAGGATTGAATATGACAATCCAAAGACCTTGGAAGAAGCTATGAGGAAAGCTAACTTCTGTTTTGAATAGAATCAGAAGAAGGAAAGCTTGGCCAACTGGAAAGCTAAGAAAAATAATAACCAGTATGAACAAAAGAAGAAGTATTTTGTGTAGCACATAAATTCTAAGAACAATAAGTCTAGAAATTATCTTAATAATAAGAACTTCCAACGAAATAAGAATAATTCTACAAACAATCAGAATAATTCTAAGGGTAAAGAAATTGCTAATAACCATGGTAATTATACCAAGAACTTTGAGCGCAAAGAACCTATAAAGTTTTGGGAGTGTAATGGCGCACACTATCCCTCAGTCTGTCCTAATCGAAAAAAGAATGTCAACAATATTCATACCATATAGGAGGATATGACTGTTGGAGAATTAGCGAGGACTATGCCCAGAATCAACGCAACCTTGGAGAATCGACAAGCAAAATATCATACTTCCATGGTGAAAGTAGAAGGTATGATAAATCAAACACCTGTAACTATTTTAATTGATCCTAGAGCTAGTCTCAGTTACATTGCACCTAAAATGGTAGAAAAATGTAAGTTACGTGTTGAAAATTTTCAAAATTCTTGGTTGGTTCAGTTAGCCACTAGTGCTAAAAGAAGGGTAACTTGTTTTGCAAAATAATGTGCAGTAGTTATGGATCATTTAGAAACTGTTGTGAAGCTTACTGTATTGCCTCTTGGTTCTTATGATTTACTGATCAGTATGGACTGGTTAGAACAACATAGGGTAATTATAAATTGTTATGATAAAACCTTCACATGTTTAAACAGTGATGGAAAACTGATAAGTGTAAAATGAATCCCTAGAAAAACCACTATAAGGCAGATTTCTACTCTATATCTTAAGAGAGTTGTTAGGAAGGGATGTAAGTCTTATGCAGTAAAAATAACCAATGAGGAGAGTCTAATCAAGCCAGATAAGTTAAAATTCGAAGACATACTAGTCTTAAGAAAATATCTTGACATATTCCCTGAAGAAATTCTGGGACCACCTCGGAAAAGGGAATTGGATTTCACCATTGAGCTGGTACCTATTGTAGTACTTAGCTCAAAGGCCCCTTATCGAATGAACATAATTGAACTTAATGAATTAAAATCCCAATTAAAAGAACTAATTGATAAAAAGTATATTCGACCTAGTGTGTCTCCCTAGGGGGCACCTGTCATCTTCGTTAAGAAAAAGGACAGAACCATGCGACTTTGCATAGATTACCATTAGTTTAATAAGATGACCATTAAAAATTGATATCCGTTGCCCTGCATAGATGATCTTTTTGATCAACTATGTCGAGCCACAGTGTTTTCAAAAATATATTTAAGGTCTGGATATCATCAAGTTAGGATTAAACATGAAGATATCTTTAAGACAGCTTTTAGAACTCGATATGGCCATTACGAGTTTGTCATCATACCATTCGGGATTACTAATGCCCCAGCTGTTTTTATGTGTTTAATGAACAACATTATGCATAAGTATTTAGATAAGTTTGTGGTCATGTTTATCGATGACATTTTAATCTATTCAAAAACTGAAGAAGATCATAAAGAACATTTAAAGATTGTTTTGTAAGAGCTACGAGATCATCAACTCTTTGCAAAATTTAGTAAATGTGATTTCGTCAAGGATAAGATTCAGTACTTAGGTCATGTGGTGACCAAGGAAGGGATTTTAGTATATCCCGAAAAGATAAAAGCAATCGAAGATTGGCCGGTCCCTAAGGATGTAACGGATGTTCAATCTTTCATGGGCATTATCAATTACTATCGGAGGTTCATTGAAGGATTTTTGAAGATCGCAAACTTTGCAGAAGAAAGGAAAGAAGTTTGATTGGAACTAGAAATGCGAAGAAAGCTTTAAAAAGTTAAAAACCTTATTAACTAGCGCACCTATTTTAAGAATAGCTGATCCTAATAAAGAATTTGTAGTGTGCACTGACGCGTGCAATGATGGATTAGGTGGTGTTCTGAGTCAAGAAGGACATGTTATTGCCTATGAGTCTAGAAAATTAAAAAATCATGAAAAGAATTATGCAACTTATGATCTGGAATTAGCAGATGTTCATTAGAGGAATTTTGGGTCTAAAATGGGCCTCCTAAGGAAAATAATAAAATAATAGTTAAAATAATAAAATAATAGTTAAAATAATAAAATAATATTGATTAATTTTGGAGGAAGAAAGAAAAAAACTACTTTTTGTGTTCGTATTTTCGACATATCTCCCTGTGTTTTTACTCAAATTTTGATCGAGAGAGCTCGTTGGATGCAGAATTTGATTCCGCATCCAACGAGTACCCACACTGCATACTTTTGACGGACCTCGCTACCCCCAAAATAAGAAATACCTGAAAAAATGTGATGATGACATTGTCATCACATTTTTTCAGGTATTTCTTGTTTTTGGGGTAGCGGGGTCCATCAAAAGTATGCAGTGTGGGTACTCATTGGATGCGGAATCAAATTCCGCATCCAACGAGTACCCACACTGCATACTTTTGATGGACCCCGCTACCCCAAAAATAAGAAATACCTAAAAAACTCGTTGGATGCGGAATCAAATTCCGCATCCAACGAGTTTTTTAGGTATTTCTTATTTTTGGGGTAGCGGGGTCCATCAAAAGTATGCAGTGTGGGTACTTGTTGGATGCGGAATCAAATTCCGCATCCAACGAGCTCTCCTGATCGAAATTTGAGTAAAAACACAATGAGATATGTCAAAAATATGAACAAAAAAGGTAGTTTTTTTTAATGACAAATATGTCAATTCAACCATTATGGTTGACTTATTTTATTGAAATTCTATTTGTTCTTGAATTCCAACTCACAAAAACTTATTTTGGCACGTTTTCTTATAAGGCCCATTTTAGACCCCAAATTTCCTCTAATCATACATGCTTTAAAGATTTGGCGACATCAACTAATTGGCAAAAAATTTATTTCAATGACTGATAATAAAGGATTAAAGTATCTGTTAGATCAGCCTAATCTAAATGCCAGACAAGCTAGGTGGCTATATTTTCTAAGTGAATATGATTTCGAAATTCAACACATTAAAGGTAAAGAAAATAAAGTTGCTGATGCATTAAGTAGGAATGCAAGGCTGAATTCTGCAGCAGTTATTAGCACTTTCACTATAGATTTGGATGAACAGCTTAAAGCAAGAATAGAACAATATGAAATTTACCAACATTTACAAGCTAAAACTAAAGAAAATCCATCAGAAAGCTTAAGCAAAGGGTACAGTTTAAATGTAAAAGAATTTGTACTGTATAAAGACATAATGTATGTACCTAATATACCTAAAGCTAAGGTGTTAATTCTAGATGAAATTCGTAAAACTTCATACTCAGGTCCTTTAGGCTATCAAAATATTATAACTATGTTAAAAAAAGAATATTTTTGGCCAAATATGAAGACTGAAGTAGCGGAATATATTTCTAGGTGTTTTGAATGTCAGCAGGTGAAAACTTAACATCAACACCCAGCTAGATTACTTCAGCCATTACCCATTCCTAGCTCGAAATGGGAGATAATTAGTCCTGATTTTGTTACTGGACTTCCTAGAAATCATAATGTGAATGATTCTATCATGGTAGTAGTTGATAAGTTAAGTAAATAAGCTCACTTTATACCTATTAAAACTACATATAAAGCTGCAAACATAGCTGATATTTTTCTAAACCAAATTTTCTGATTGCATGGGATACCGAAAGTAATAATCTCATATAGAAATCCTAAATTTACAGGTAACTTTTGGAAATATCTATTTAAAGGATTAAACACTACGTTAAATTTTAGTACTTCTTTCCATCCTCAAACAGATGGACAAACTGAAAGAGTAAACCAAGTACTGGAAGATCTATTAAGAATGTATGTGAAAGACCAACTAGGTAAATGGGAGGATTATCTGCATTTGGTAGAATTTGCTTATAACAACAACTATCAGGCATCAGCCAGATTTAGTCCTTTCGAAATTTTGTATAGACGAAAATGTAATAGTCATATTTCTTGGAGTAATCCGGTGGATAGATTAGTATTAGGTCCTGAACTATTCAAGTAAATGGAAGAAATTGTAAAACAAGTGCAAGGAAATATAAAAGTCGCACAAGATCGGCAGAAAAGTCAAGCAGACTTAAAAAGAACTCCAAAGGAGTTTCAGGTAGGTGAACATGTATTCATCAAGAAGGCCTAAAAAGAGCTCTCTAAGATTGGGGAGTTGTGTAAAACTAGCACCTTGTTACTATGGTCCCTTTGAAATTATGTCCAGGATTGGACAAGTACCTTATTAATTAGCATTACCACTAAATTTAAGAGTACATAATGTTTTTCACATTTCTGTAATAAAGAAATATGTTCATGATGCTACTCATGTCATTAACTCGAATGATGTATAGGTGGAACCAGAAGGATATTTTCTGGTGGAACTCGACTGTATCCCTGGGCGGAGGGAGATCACACTTCGGAACCACACCATTGGACATGCGAAGGTGCAATGGAACCATCTTATTCCAGAGGAAGCCACCTGGAAATTGGAAAGCAATATGCAAGATGCCTACCCAATTCTGTTCTAGGGGAATTCTGAGGATGAAGAATAAATAACATCGAGGATGATGTTATTTTCTAAGGGGTTGTGTATGTTACATGCCCCTATTTTGCAAAAATAATATTATTTTATTTGATTTTATTTAAAGACAATATGTTAAATTTTTATGCTAAGTTGTAATTGATGACTTAGGAGAGTCAAGGATATTGAATGCAATTCTAAATATTGTAATTATAAATAAATAAAAGTGGAGACAACAGCTTAGGAGAGCCATTAAAAGAGTGATTATTGGTCAAATTGGTGGAGGAAACTAGGTGGAGAGCAAATAGACAAGTGGCAACATCTTCAAACCTCTTCCAACTGTTGCAGGTGGCAACCTCCCTACGTTTAGGGTCATGATCCCCCAAGAAAGTGGGATCAGAGTAGGTGGCAACCTCCCTACATTAAGGGTCATGATCCCCCAAGAAAGTGGGATCAGAGCAGGTGGCTCAATTAATGACAACTTACCCAAAAGACCTAGGAAATCTTTATAAAAATGGCCACCGAAGAGTGCTAAGGCTACTCATTTTCTAGGGAAGTGATCATTCAGGTGAATGTATTTCAGAGAAATTCAATGGTAAGGGAATTTGTGGAAAGAGTTTGAGGGGTTAACTGCTAAGGGATATAGCGTAGATTTTCAACTAAAGGATCTTACTGTTGAGTGCAGAGTGATTATTGAGTGATTCGACTAGTCTGTTTTTTGCTTGCTCCACCAGTTCTCAGCCAAGGAGACCAAGAACAGGCTCGAGGGATCCTGAGGAAGCATTGTTTCAGCGCTCTCCAGGAATTGGTAGGGAGGAATGGCCTCCTAATGCTGTCGTTGTCCATCTTAATCAAGTTCTACAGTCATTTTGTGTTACTGTATTAGATGGTTAAATATGGATCTGACTGCTAAATGAATCTTAAGTATTTAGATGTAAAATGTTAAGAGTTAGTAATCTTTTCGGATTAGTGAAGGAATGAATCTGAATAGATGAAAATAAATTCTAATCTGTGTTTTTCCATGTCTGGAAGGACCAGACCGTACTCCAGCACAGACATTGTATTTAAAGTAGATGAAGGAATGATAAGAGACTGAAATGATTAGATATGTTATGCAGAATAGTTCATTACAGAATGTAGATTATTATCAAGAAAGAACAATAATCTAGTTATCCATGTTATTGTTTTACAAGTTTATTTATGTAAATGCACTGGAAAAGAAATAGCAGTAAACTAATACAGGTAAAAGAATTTTTATAATAAGAAAGTATACTAGTGGTTAAGATATTGTGGTTACATACAATAGTTTATTCTTCTTTTTTATTTAAAGTTAAAATATGCTGGAGGTGAAACTGTGTTGATTTAATAACTTTTGCAAATGCAGTAGGAATAACCCAGTCAAACCACTTTATTATATTCTGTTAAGTAAAGATTTAAACTAGAAATACATAGTTTATGTACTAATAATATCAATTAACCAAGTATACAAATATTCGAACCTCAAGTAGTGTGTTATTAAAATAATTAAATTATAAAGAATAAAGTAGGTACAGAGTTTATGTACATCTTACCAAAGAACTCTAATAAACTCTATCTGTATTTTTATTACATAAAACAAATAGAGTATGATAGTAATTAACTTATAAATAAATGATTATTCATGAAAAGAACTGTATTAAAAATTTACAAACAGGATATACCTGTGAAAGCAAATTATACGGTCAAAACCCAAAAAGGTAAATATTATATTTACAAATGATAAACATGTAAGCTATAATCCAATTACTCGGACTGATTATTTAATGAACAATTAAACTAATGGTTTACAATCCATTAAGAACAGTGAAAAAGACAATTATAATAATACAACTGGAAATTTACACCACATACTTGTAACACTAATTAAACAAATTAAACTAACTAACAGAAGCTTTTAAGAACAAACTGAAAGATTTATTTTACACAAGGGTTACCTACAGGAAAACCCTAGCTCATATATCTAAGCGAAATAAGTAAAAATTATAAATAAACCAAGACTAAGTGACAGTCATTAAACATTAACAATAAACTAATTACGAAGTATGTTAAACAGTAAATAGCTTCATTCACAAGTCAAATAGGGTTAAAACCCTAAAATTACATAGAGTGTCAAATAGAAACCTATAAACCGAGTTTGAGCTCGAAGACAGAACTGTCTTAACAAAAAAAACTATTGTTTTATATCATTAATCCATAAGGTTGAACACTAAATATCAAATACAATACTCAACTTAAGGCGGAGTCTACCCATCGAATAGCAAGGGTTTGAGACTTGTTAAAACAATAACGACCTGTAAAAGAGAGTCCTTCATTAATGGAAATCCTAGAAAAGCTTCCCCGGCTCAAGGTTACTTCAAATGCCAACCTTGATACAAGTAGGGCAAGAACCCAAAATGTTTACCATAAGGATTACTCTTATAAAGCCACAACCTTTTAAGATAGTAGGCATACTTTTCTCCACAGTGGATGTATGTAATCTCAAGCCCCTGCAAGGAGTTTTCATTTCAAGGGTCAGAACACGAATTTCTTAAAATATTGTTTACCCTATTGTAACAAAAAACACATGTCGTAGGATAAAATAACATTAATAAATTACATGTGATGTGAATGTCAAACAGTCTTGTGGAAAGGCTGTCACCAACAAAAGTGTGTGTTTTTAGTTTTCCACACTCTACGACGAGGGAAAAGCACTCTCCAACAGCAAGTAAACTTTCAGCTTCACCCAACCAGTAGGAGGCCACGAAGAAAGGAAAGTTGGGATACAAGCCGGATCCAAACCGAGTGCAAAGGAAACCAACAGACTTTTTGTAGAGTATAAACCCAACAACCAGTAAAGCTCAACCTATTACGCAGAGATAGGCCATGAGGACGACGAGAGGAAGATTTGAGTAGACAACAAGCCAAGTGCATCGAAACTGAACAAACACTTGCAAAGTGAAAACTCATAGTCACAAAGAATTGCATCAAAACTGAATACCAAAGGATAAAGCAACACTAACCCAAGACTCGAGGAAAATGGAACAGAGGAGAACTTACGGATACTATGAAAACCATGCAGAGCATCCTCAAGGGCCAGCGTGAACTACGGAGGAAAAATGAAAAAGTGTTAGGGTTACAATGATTTTTATATCTCCAACACTTGGCCAGGAGAAGACCATGTGTTCACAATAATTTAAACCATCCAGTGGTTCGTTTCAATAGTTCCCTGCAATCCAATGATAACCAATTATTTTAAACAATGATCTTATGATGCAAAAACTATATTATAAACCTTGTTATTACTTTGTAATTAGAATATACCACTTATCATATGGTATGTTAGTTCAGTATTGAAATAACAATGTTAAATTTACATTGACCTAGCATAAGGTGTCACCACTTAAACTTTGGTTTATCCTGAAAACTATCATGAATAGAAATGTATCTCATCGTTAAACATATGTCCATTATATCGTAACATTGATAACACAATATGGATGTTTGGTAAACATTTTTCATGAACATTGAGCTTGGTAAGTGTAGTAATCATTTGTTATATGGGAGAGTCCAAGTTGAATGGTTTAGAACCATCAAACAACTATAGTTTTCTATATTTAAATAGATTATCGTCTATGCATGGTTAATCTCTTTTAAAGCAACAATTCAAGTTGTGACATTTATAAGTTACATAACATAGTATTGAGTAGAATCATGAACTCTATTTTAAACTTGTTTAGGACCTTTGAACTAACTATAGACTTGTATGTCTAATAAACAAAATAGTGTATGTATGTTCATAAGCCTTGTAAAAACCAATGAATCAAATAATAGTAAACTATGAAGTTGGCTATTATAGTAAAGGAACACTTTATGAATTCTCTTACATAGTTCAAATTGGTTAGACTTTATTAGACTATGGTTGTTTCTCAACTTGGATTTTGCTGGTAATTCACCATGTCTATTTATTTAGTAAAATGGTTTTATGATTAAACAAATAACTGGTGCTCAGCATAGGATAGAAGGTTGACCTTTATAGAAAACGTCAACCTTAGAAACTGTGTGTAGACAATAAATTAATACAAGAAAAGTATTATAGAAATAATATGAATTGCAATAGAATGATCCTACTCAAGTCTATAATCAATAGAACCACATGGTTTGACGTATAAGTATAGGCAAACAGTGTTTCCTTATGAAAAGATTCTATTGTTTTAACATTAAGGAAACTTATAATGTCAAGAAGTTTACAGACTGTAAATTTCCCTACAGAAGACAAATATCAATAAGCTTGTTACTCAAGTAATTAGTATGATAATGTATAAAAAAAACCAATAGTACAATCATTCTAATGTTGCAACATATGCATATTAAAGTAGAAGTTACTTTGCAACTAAGATTTCAAGTTTAGAGCCACAATACGTATCTTTACTGTCGCTACGTACAATAAAGAAAGAAACTCTTTATTTGAACTTTGTTTACAAGAAAAACTGAAGAAAGCAAACTTTTTTTACCTCCTAGAAGTGCTTGGAATTTAGCAGCTTATTTAGTAAGCTTATTAATTGCAAATAGAAAAACTTTTGGATACTTTATGAAACAAAAACATTACTCGTTCGATCATACCTATAAACCTGTAAGAACCAGTAATCTTTCTGCGTTAGCATAAATGCTAAGTAAGCCCAGGATTCAAAGTTATATTCCACCTACTTGTCAAAAAGAAAACTCATCAGTAAACTGAAATAAAACAATATGCAAGTAAACCTTATTCATGTTACAAAAAGGAAACTGCTTAGTTAACATAATTGAGATTATGTAATACTAATCATTTGAATGTTTCTTTTACTGCTAACCTTTAGCTGTTAGTAAACCGTAGTTTCAACATTTTTATGTTATATCTAAATTTTATTTTTTTTTTGAAAATTTGGGGTTTTGACAACAACTTTGGGATCAGAGGGTGAATTTAGAGCATTTTTTTCTATGTGTCAATAGATACCTGAAAGAATAGAAGACTTAGACATGAAGGAAAAAGAAGAGCAGCTTGGGGCCGTAATTGAGTAGTTGCAGTGCGATAACGATGATCTACACGAAATTGTGGATCCATGCACACTAGCAGAGGAAGCTGTAGAAAGGAAAAGTGTTTTTGAGGACTTCGCAATGCAGTTGGAGGAAATGGAGCAAGAATTGAAGAGAGTTAGTGATGAGACTACACAATTTTGGGGCAGTGTAGTCCAAGAATCATAGTTGGAGAAAGTGACCATGTAGTTGTAGGAGGCTAAGGAGAAGTTGGAAACACTGAAGATGTCACTTAAAGCGATGGCCCCAGTTGTATAGGTCATAAAGGTAGCAGATTAGAAGGACTTGGAGCAACAGGTTTCAAAAGTAATGTATCATCACCAGAAGTAAACAACACAGTTAGATACATTTCAAGATGTTGGCGTGCAACTCTAGGTGAAGGAAGTTTCAGTGCTACAAGTAGTTTAGGAGGGAAAAAAGGATGTAAGAGAAAATATCATCGAGCACCCATTGGAGGGTGAAGTGATAGAAATCTGATAGACTACTGAGAAAATCAAAGAACAGGTCAAGGTGATCACCCAATAGTACGAGGACTTTACAGTGAATATCAGTGGATACACCATTTCTAGCGGACGTGGATCGAGGGAGAGCCACAATATTTTGTTGGAGGCCTTCTGGTAGGAATTTTTTGGGTAATTTAGTTGTACAACATCGTGGATGTTGCACAAGGTCAAATATGTCACGCAAGGTGGAAAACGACACGCAAGGTAGATTAGCTATATTTTATGCATTTTGGTAATATTTTGTAGATTTGGAATGCATTATGTGGATTGTGGTAATTATTTTGTAGATTCTGTTAAGAATTATTTAGGTAGTTGGCTTAAGTGGACCACCAATGTAAAGGCGCAATCCTATAAATAGATGTAGAATCACAAGTGTTAATCCTTCTTGGATATTTTTGGATTCCTAAAGAATGAAGAACTACTTTGGATCTGTGTATGTAAGTTGAAGAGCTGTTTTGGAGAATCTGTGCTTTGTTGCGAAGGTTAATATGACATGATAGAGATTGAGCAGAAACGTTGTTCATTTTTCAATCTTTTTGTATTTTTGTTTTCTGCAATCCAAATGTGAATGCAATGTGTATCTGGGAAGGATGCGATGTTTCTATCCTATGAATGATGATGTATTGTGATATATGTTTATGATTCGATGTATCTGATGTGATCTAAGTATGTCGATCTAATCCACTGAATCATGATATGATTCTATTAATGCATAATCTGAATAATTAGATCTGTTGAATAATAATGCATTGAGTTGACAAGTAGTTGCACGATCCTCCTTCATACTGCGGAAACATGGTTCTGACAGTTCTCCCTCGAACATCTCGGATGAGACTTCATCTTCTCTATAGGTGTTGTCGGACGGGGTAAAAATTTTCTGGGCCGGTGCTCAGGGAGATCATGGTGGTTTGGTTGTCGACAAAGAGTGAACCCTTGTCGACGGGTTATGTGTCAATAGGAAAACACTTTACAATTTATTTTTCTGTGTAAGGAATTCACTATTGTCACTTGCCTCTTCTTGGGGGAAAACTACTATGATACAATATACAAATAAAATATTCTTAACCAAACAATTCACAATAATGGATTGATTCTTATTTATAATTACCAAAATAATTATAACCATAACAACCACCTATCTAACTAATGGACCTTCTTTAATGAGGCCCAATTTTATACAATATTGATTAACATATTGGACATTATTTAACGATAACAAACAATGGACCTATTCTGTGTTACAATTAATGGTATCCAATATTATTACTCTAATGGAGCATTTGTCCCACCATTACATTCATATTGATGATCACAACACTCCACACCCTTTAAAAGATAATTGTAATTGAATGGTTGATGTGAGGAGGTATGACCATAAAATATAGGCTGATTCTTTATACTATTATTTTTATATTACTTAGGACATATTTTAACTCATCTTTTTTATACTAATTTATTCATATTAATCATACTCCTAGTTATCCTACTTAATAATTAGTTCCCCTACTTCATTCAGATGTTTAAGACCCTTATTACTACTACTTGGAACTTATACCTACTAGTTTCTGAACTTAATCTTATAATTTTATATATTTTTATATTATATCACTGCATGGAGTATGTTGTTTACCACCCTCCCACCATAACTATATTCAGCTTAGCTCAAGCTACGCAACCCTTTTCCCCATTTTGTAAGGTCGTTATCGCTCTACTAGCTACTATGACATGACCCAGTAAGGTCTCTATTGCTCTATGAATTAGAGCTAAGAAAGGACATCTAGTTGAATATTTATTTGGGCTTGAAGACTTAGGGGGCCTTTAATCCCTACATTTGTGCGATTACACTATGAAAGGAAGAGGAAGCACTTTGAAAGCTTACTATGACCATAAAATAGGGCCCTATTGGTGAGTGTTTACCTCCATGTTATGAACATCAAATTACTATATATATATATTGAATACATCAAATTACAAAATATATATAGGCTCCTTAGGAAGGGTTGTGACCTTATGTCAAAAGTCACCATCAAGCCTATATAAGCTAGCTTAATACTCTCTCATTATAAATCATCATTTCATTATTATTATATAAGATATAATTTATTCAATATAATATTTATTGATATATACATTCTAATTATATGAAATATTTAACCTTCTTCTAAAATTGTTGATCATTGGTATCATAGCCAACCAATTCCCAACTATCTTCTTACTTCCCATGGAAGAAATTCAAGAATTAATAGAAAGTTCAAAAGTGAATTTTCAATGTGCACTTGAAAGAACATGTGTAATAACAGGGAAAGAGCATGAGTTCGTAGAAAACATTAACGTAAGGTAAATAAAGTTTTAAAAAACTTGACTTGGTTTTGCAAAAAAAAGAGAGTTACCTCATGAACAATAAGATGTTGGGAATCTAATTTTTTGGGTTAGCATATTTCCATATTTTTGTATTATTATTATTCATCTTTTTCATGAGAAAAGGAAATGATGAGTCATAGAGAAGACCAATGGTCACCTGTAAGTCCAAGAGATCACCTAGAATATGAACTCCAAGGGTCTCTTCTAATGTATATGTGTACAATAGTTAATGAGAAATAAGTGTTCTTTGATGCCTATTTTTTTGTTTTGTGTGGGTATCCTATTTCCTAAATTGTCTTGTGTTTGCCAATATTATTTCTTCCCTAATGAGATCTTGACATTGACATCAGATCTGCTTTTGAACCTACATATTATGATAATATGCCATATGTTTTCACTGATATAAACCTTAATTTTTGGCATATTAATTATTTTGCATATGAGAATCCTATTTTTGGTGTACATCATTATTTCCCAATGGATTCCTATACCTATGATATTTGTTTGAGTCCATCATCCTGAAAATTCTGCTCCATAGGCTTGGTTTCCCAGCCCTCTACATCCTCTTGTTAATTCCTCTTAGTGAACATTTCAACAAACCCAATGAGACGCCCCTGCATACATGAACTTTGAAGCTCTCTCTCTAGGAACAAGCGTTGTGTTGGTTCAACAGGGAATATCATGAATATTATGTTTGAATATATGCATTTAAAACAATTTAACGACCTAATGATGCGTAAATAGAGAACCATAATTATGTGGCTCATCTACTTTCTAGTTGCCAGTCTGCCCTCCACTAGTCTCTTCTTCCATCCAACCTTCCATATGCGTTATTCTCATACATTATACATACCTATGTCGAGGAACGTTTCAAGTGTTTTTTCTTTGATGCAAGTCCTTTCCAAGAGTGATGCAACTCCATTGTTTGTAATCAACATTTTTTTCTTCTCTTCTCTACATTATATCCCAAGAAAACTAATTTGGTATAATCATTGTTCATTATGGAATTTGGCGACAATTTGTCCATTCAACTACTTGTGTTTCCAAACCTCTCATAATCATTGAACTCTATCATTTGGTTAGTTTAAAATCAGGAGGCTCTCTATTTCTTGTGTTGTACAAACCAAATTATTGAGAGCTACGACCTGCCAAGTCGATGTCTTGGTTCTTGAAGCTAAGTATATGTGGAAGATTTAAGTTGAATATGAACATGAGCCAATTGTAAGAGAGCTAGTTGAAGATTCATGCTCTTATTTAGATATGTGGAGGTAAAACTTTTTATATTACGTGGGTGGACTTTAAATGAAAAAATTGTAAACATTTTTCATATGCGTCGAATGAAAGTGGCTCATGAAAATTGTGCATGTTTGGAGCCATGAATGGTTTAGTATATGCTATGTGAAGTGCTTCTTCTTTCTGAATTGGATTTGATTCTCCTCCTGGTGCCCACGTACATTTGAATCTTATAGTTGTGTGTTATTGAAATTGAGCTACCATAAGCAACATTGTTGTTTCGATTTCACCGACCGACTAAGATAACATAAATTCACATTCCAGATAGACGTAGTCTTGAAGATTGTATGCCATTGAGAATATCACTGGAGAAATATAATTGATGATTGTTGAGTTGAAGTGATTTCGTTTTGGAGAAATATAATTGATGATTCTTGAGTTGAATTGATTTCGTTTTGATAGTTGGAGTTGGAGCTAATGAAAACC
Source organism: Pseudotsuga menziesii (assembly GCA_001517045.1). Classification (NCBI taxonomy): domain Eukaryota; kingdom Viridiplantae; phylum Streptophyta; class Pinopsida; order Pinales; family Pinaceae; genus Pseudotsuga; species Pseudotsuga menziesii. Next base: position 772,706 of record LPNX010984862.1, read on the forward strand.
CAAATTTCCAATTTTGTGGAAATGAGACTATTGGTGGGGAAGTTGTTTACATGAGAAACCCTAGTTTTTATTTTTTTCCTTCTCCCAATTTTTTAGTCGTTCTAGTAATGACTTCAAGAAAACAAGTCCTCCTACTAAAGAGTTTCATATGACGTCAGGGAGAAATATTTTTTCTAGCAATGTGCCCCTCTTCACGGCCAAAAGGAGAATGCCATTCTCAAACAGTTGGAAAATAATTCTTAAGAAAAAGTTAGCATGATAGCTAAAGAGACCTTTTTGAAGGTTTGTGGAAACCCTAAGCTGTGCTATTGCATTAAATTTTTGTTACCCTGATATTGAAATATTGTCATCTTAACTATGTGGATTCCGGTCTATTAGTGAATTGATGATTCACACCATTGGTGGTGAATGGTAATAGTTGAATTCCATTATGAAGAGTTGCAAAGATTTATTGTTGAAAGATGTGTACTAACATAGGCTAAACTTATAGTGCCTCGGTCTCTAAGGAGCTATGATTTGAGTGATGTGAATTGGAGAAAATACCCTCTAATTGGAGTGACAAAATACTTGCGACCTATCACTCCTCAGAACATGGTATTACATGAATACACATGCACTAAGAGATGTGAGAAATGATTTGAAAGATTACTCTCAAATTTTCATAAGTCTATAACTATGATAGAAGACCCTTGACAAAAGGAATGAGAAGTGTAACAATACTGTAATAAAGAGCCACATTATAGTTATTATCCAAAGGCTTGAGGTATGTGGCATTTCTATCTTTCATTTCTCTTTGTGCGTACGTGTGAATACTCTCTCCAGTATATCATAGAGATACCTTGAACGTAGAAGTGAGCATGAAGTGTTGAGCAAAGTCAATGGCGACACCTTCATGTAGTCTAAACATATTTTTGTAATATGAAGTGGAGATTGAAGAATCCTTTCTTTGTTTTTCTCTATTAAAATCCCTGTCGAACTGAGGTCGATGTACTTCCACTATGTAAACACCATATGTGGAATTGTGACTGCTCTAGGGAGCTATTGCTACATACTAGGTGGAGATAGTTGAAGATTGAATCTGCTGTAAACTCCTCACCTACTGCTTTTAAATGAACTTGAGAAGTGTATGAAGAATAAAGATTACCTCCTTTGATGTGATTTATAACTTGAAGACTGTTTATTAGCTTGTTGTTTATTTATGGAAGAATCCTAAACTTCTTTGCACTAAGAAACTTTATTGACTCCACTCAGTTAAAAAAGTATGATCCCATTCCTCTTGTTGCATAGAGGATAGCAACACTCAGAAGATGATACTGAAATTCAAACTTCTTCCTAGTGTATGGGTATTATTTCTCACAAGAATTGAAGCTGCAGTATAGTGTATATTAGAGCTTGTGATCAGGGAATTTTGTAGTTAGTGATAAATAGTGTGTGTTGGTTTTGTATATGGTAGGTACATATTATTTATGAATAGTGTGTTTATAACTTGAAGAACAAATATTTTACATAGCTACATTGTTGGTGAATGGTTGAACATTATGTGTAAGACCCCTCTTGAATCGTGTGTGACCCCTCTTCTATTTCAAGGATTCCTGGAGCTACAGATCTTGTGGTGAAGACCAAAGAACAATCCGAATTGAAAATAGTGGAGTTGCAGATAATTGGAGAAGATATCATATTCATGAAAGAGAAATAAATCTTCCCAATATGCCTCTAAGAAACAATGTTGATTATTGAAGACCATGTGTGATTGTTGTGAGTTGGACATTTGAACTAAAATGTTATTTGGTTGCTACAATTGAGCATTGGACCTTAGGAAATTGAAGATGGTTATGTACTAAAGTCTACCTTAAATGATGTAAAGGAGTTAATATTTGATTTTCTCTTCTTTATTCTAGTCTTATGTATGTTCATGAAGGAAGTGATGTGAATAAGTATTTTGTGGATTTGAATTTTTTTGTGAACATAAGAGTTGTGTTGAGATGTAAGAATGCACCTAGAACAATTTGAGTTTTACTGTCCTATATGCTTGAAGCATTGATAGTATGTGAAAATATTCCTTTTGTAAGACAACATTGTACATAATTTGTAGAGAACATTGAAAACTACTCACTAACAAGATTGAGTTTGTAACCTATTGCCACTGCTGAATTGAATTTCTATGATGCATAATTAATTAAGTGTTGTAGAATTGAATGTAATTGATTGTTGTCAAAGTAAATTGATAACTACTGCAAAATTAATTGGATTGTGTTGTAGAGAAGAGAATGTTCACAAAATGTTGCAAAAAATGTTGGATGACTATCTGGGTGTTGAATGACAGTATTGAGAGTGATTGTGCAGATATTATTGTAGGTTATTGCTAGGTTTAGAAGAAAAGTGCAAAACTAGATTCACATAATTTTAGGTATAGGTTGAATCCATGAAGATGGGTGTCTATTTTGGGGGGTCTTATGAGAAAATAAATTTTATTTTTTAATGTTTTTCAACTTTGAGCAAATGAAAGTGATATTTTTGTTTAGCATTTCACTTTTAAGTAAAAACAAAACCTGTAGAGAATTATGTTAGCTTTCTATTCATAATTTTTTCAATTTTTTTTTATTGAGATTTGATATGTCGTTTTGGAAAATGTTTGACAGTGTGTCCCTATGAAATGAAATGACTAAAAAATAGTCATGTTTGGTTGCGCCCATAAAATCATTGTTAAACTTGTGTTTTGAAAAAAACAAATATGCTACGACAATCTACATACAATATACTATTGTGATGACTATAAGTTTGTAACCAATGGATCTATATACTAATTATAATATTTTTTTGAATTCGATCTATGGGAAAACCTTGTCAGTTTTAAAGATGTTTATGGTTGCACCACTTTTCTCTCAATTGACTATAAAACTTAAAAATCTACGAATACCATTCTGAAGTAGACACTCCAATTAACCACACCATATTTGTTTCATTTTTTTTGGTGGTGTATGTTTAAAGTTATATATTTTTCATTTCACCGCACTTTGAAAGAGATGAAACTAAACTCGACATATGTTAAGAAACAAAAAAATAAAAATATCGGATTTCACATATACACAACAAAATCTATACCTGTGGAAAGTAGATTTAATGATGAAACTAAAGGTATCAAGTCCGATAGTCGATCTGTAGTGTAAGGAATCCATTTTACCTTCCGAAAATCGAGAAACCTGAAAACTGTGTAGGTTACAGGTCTCACAGGTTATTTGGCTGAACAATATTTTTCCATAATGGAGATGTTACAAGCAAGGTTGTTCAGGCGAAAAACTAAGCAGAAAAAAAATTTCGTCGGCCGGAAAAAAAAAATCGTATAAGCAAAATGAAAGAGCCTCATTATTTTTGCACCTCTTCATTTCGTATAAGTAAAACAAAAGATCCTCATTATTTTCGCACCTCTTCATTTCGTATAAGTAAAACGAAAGAGCCTTATTATTTTCTCACCTCTTCATTTCGTATAAGTAAAAATATTTTTGAAGGGGTTTTCAGAGGAGATTTCTTTTGCCAAATGATTTTTTTTACAAGGTAATTTTCTTCTTATTTATTTTCAAGGAGTACATTCAAAGGGTTTTTTCACAAGGCACTTTTGCCAAATATTTTGTGTTCTAAAGTACTTTTGAAAAGAAGTTATTTCTTTGCAAGAATTTTTTTCATAAATTTTTTTTCCAAGATATTTTTGGAAAGTAGGTTATTTCTTTGCAATGGGTTTTTTTCCAAAGAGTTTTTTTTTTCAAGGTACTTTTGCGCAGGAGTTATTTCTTTGCAAGGGGTTTTTTCTCCAAGGTATTTTTGCAAAGTAGATTCTTTGCAATGGGTTTTTTCCAAAGAGTTTTTTTGCAAAGTATTTTTGCAAATGAGTTTTTTTTTCCAAAATATTTATGTAAGTTGTTTTTTGAAATAAGTTTTTTTTTCATAGAGTTTTTTTTTCCAATTGTTTTTCAAAAGGAGATTAAGCAATCATGGGCAATAAAAGAAACCGTAAAAAAAAAAAAAGTGATCGTAAACGTGATGATGATGCTAATAGGGAAAAATAAAAACTTAGAAATGCAACCAAAAGAGAAAGGGTTGTAGAAATGGAAGAAAGAATTGAAGATATAAGAACATATTTACATGACACTTCTGATGAAATAGAAATTGAAAATAGGGTATAAGAAGAACAAATGGAAGTTGAAGAGACTATTGTTTAATATGTAAATAGTGATTTACATGTTAATGTTGATGAAGTCAATATTGAAAATCAAAACCAAGATCCAGAAATTGGACCTGGTATGTATATATCATGTATTTTCGAAATTCATTTTTTATAATGAATTGTATTTTTGAACATATGGTAAATTAAATTTAACTTGATATATAGGTACTTTCACCATTGAAGATGAAATGTTAGAATACATTTATGGAGACAAATATAGAGAAAAATTACCCATACATGTTGCACGATATCGTGCTACAAAAATTTATGATGATATTCTCAAGGATTGTTCAATAGCAAGACAAGCACAAATTTTGAGATGTTTATTGGTGTCCAAGTAGTTAGAAGGTGTTGCATCAATATTGGGTATTCACAAGGTGACAAAAGAGTCGAAACTGAAACATGATGTGATAGAAACTATAGGTGATGCAGTAAAAAAAATTGGAAAATCCAGAAAGAAAGATACGACTGTTGCATGTAGATAAATTCAGACAACAATTGTTTCAGCTAGTACTAGACAAAAACGTTTGAAAACAAAACTAACACAAACAATTAGAACCTCAAGAAAGACATTATACAAACATAGAAAATTCAAAATGCAAATAGATGAAAATGATGAACTTGCTTGCTGAGCAATTATTTGTAAACAACCTTACAAAGATAGAATGGGAGAAGGTGTTCAATATTTTGTACAAAAATATTGGTTGGAACGTGCTCGAGTTTCACCAAATTCAAGGGATGTGATAGGACAAAGAGTATCACGAAATGTATATGAAGTCCGTCCAAAACATATAATGGAAATGACACAAGTACAATTGTTCAATAAATTCAAGGAGGATCATCGTGGAATTAATATGTCGATCACTACATTTGTGCAACAAAAACCATGGGATGTTAGACCTATTACTATACGTGACACATTTCATTGTAGTTATCATGTGCAATTTCAATTATATTACAACACGTTTCTTGAATTTAGTAAAATGTTTTGGACAAATTCACCACCTCCACCCACAGTACGTGAATTCATATCTCAAACCCTATGTGAGAGAAATCATGATGAAGTATTTTATAATAAAAAATGTGTCAATGGAAAACATTGTCATGGTTGTGGAAATCTTGTTTTATTCCAAAATAAATACCCTATCGATAATGATAAGTCGCTTTCAAATGTAACTCTTGATTGGAGAATATATGAATACAACAATTATTCTACAAGTTCTAGTGATGCACATTCCAAAAGAATTGAATTGCGAGAAGATAAAATATGTGTGACAGATTTTCTCAAGAAATTTGAAAGTGAAATTTATAAATACACCAAGCATTCACATAGAGCACGATGGCAAGACCTTCAATTCAAACATTCTCATGAAATTTTTTCAGCTGGATCAATTTTTTCTGTGGTTGATTTTGCGGAAAACCACACATTTGTTGCACAAAAAGAGATTCAAAGTGAATACTATCATTTTGACCAAGTTTCTATATTTGTCCATGTTCTATATAAAAATTCTCAACAAGATGTTGATGGCATTGAAAGAACGTGTGACAATCGAGATGTGATTAAAGAATATCACTTTTATATCAGCGATGATCGTACACATGATACACATTTTTTTCAACATTTTATTGAAATTTTTTTCTATGATTCACTAAAAAGTCGTAAAGTTAAATTCAATGAGCATTGAATATGGTCAGATGGATGTGCGGGACAATTTAAATCTTCATGATCATTTTTTTGGTTATGTTGACTTCATAAAGCAATGAACATTAAACATCGTTGGAATTTCTTTGAAACTGGACATGGAAAAGGTGAACATGATGGTGCAGGAGCATGCCTAAAAATAGCACTTTGAAGATGGCAAATGAACCATTCTTCTAGACAATTACATTCAACTGGGGAGGTTGTCCAATGGTGTAAATCAAATCTAAGCCATGATTGTAGTCAACAATCAAAATATGTGTGCAGGTATGTACATTATTTTTTTAATTTATATTAATTGTCAATTTTAAAAAATGTATGTACTAACATTGACGTATTTGTACACTAACATTAAAAGTTGTCATTTGTGATTTGTCATTTATTGTGTAGGTTTTTTTGGCTTGTTGGGGTCTGAGATATAGATAGATCAATCCATTACGAGTCTAGCACCATACCTGGGTCTAGAGAACTTCACTCTATTCAAACAAAATCCTTCCAAAATGTGTTTGCATTTGATAGTAGAAAGCAGTCATGTTTTTGTCATATTTGCACTGAAATTTTTGAATCTATAGAAGTTTGGGAAAACATAATGAACAACTATGTAAAACTTTGGAAACACAAAGAGATTAACCCAAAAGGGAAAATGCCACTAGTAAGCATAGAATAATTAGAATCAGAAGAAATAAAAATATCATCTGATGGCGATGGAATTTCAGATCTTGTTAGAGAAGGTAATGATGTTGTTGATTGTTCAATATTGTCCATCACCTTATGTTTATACAATCAATTTAATTCACTTAAAAAATCCAACGACAATTTTAATTTGCATAGGAGATGTTTTCGCTATGATTGCACCTTTAGACAACAACGAAAATGTAAAATATTATTTGATGCGATGCACTGAAGGAAAAATAAAGTTATTGGAGGACTACAATGACAACAGATTTACATACGAGAGAGGATCCAACATTTTAAAAGGCTATTTTTTGTAGCAGACCCGTATGACTGAAAATTATGTCTACTTTCAGGATTATGAACCTGATGTTATATGTTGCTAGTATATTCATTTAGTATGTGCATCTCGAATAAAATTGGTACAAGTTCCATCGAAAAAAAAACTTAAAAAATAAAAAACAGAAACTGTCCAAATATGACCATGAACGAATAATTGATGATGACATTCCATTGCGATGTTTTTAAATATATCATTTCTTGTTTTATGTTAAGATTGGCTATCATGCTCAAAGATGGATTGATGTTTTAGAATTCATAATAATTGTGTACATAATCATTTAGTATGTTTCCTCATTAGAAGTCATTTTAATGTTACCTTAGAAGTCATTGAACTTTAATTTATTAAAATTCAGAATCAAGTTGCTAATATTACCTCAGTAATAAAAAAATATTAAAATTCAAAATCAAGTTGCTAATGTTACCTTATAAAATTTATGGATTGAGCTATAATTTATTAGAATTCAGAATCAAGTTGCTAATTTTACTTTAGTAATAAAAAATATTCCTATCAAAACTTCTTAACATTTCCTAACATTCACTCATACATTCATATATTTATGCCTATCAAAACTTCCTACCATTACTAACATTCCCCACATTGATTCCTAACCTTCCCCACATTGATTCTTAACCTTAGATTGCATCTGTCAAAACTTCCTAGCATTCCTAACATTCCTAAAATTCTCAACTTTTCAACACTAAAAATATGTTACATACACAAACATACATAAATTTACTAATACATACATTCATATATTTGCACCTATCAAAACTTCCTAGTTCATTTCCTAAAATTTATTCCTAACATTCATGTATATTTGCACCTATCAAAACTTCCTAGTTCCTTTGCTAACATTCATTCTAACATTCATGTATATTTTCACCCATCAAAACTTCCTAACATTCCAAACATTTTCCTAACATTCATTTCTAACATTCCCTGGACATTGATTCCTAACATTCCCCACATTGATTCTTAACATTCTATTGCACCTATCAAAACTTCCTAACATTCATAACATTCCTAAAATTCTCAACATTCATATATTTGCACCTATCAAAACTTCCTAACCTTTCATAACATTCGTTCCTAACATTAACATTCCCCATCCCCACATTCACTCCTAACATTCCCCATGTTCATTCTTAACATTAACATTCCCCATATTCATTCTTAACATTAACATTCTTCATATATTCATTCTTAACAAATTGGATTGCGCCTATCAAAACTTCCTAGCATTCCTAACCTTTACATATACATGTATATAATCCAAAAAAATTATTTAAGATCAATGTATGTATGTATATAATCTAAAAAAACAATCATGAACATGTGAGTTCAACATACATGTATATAATAATAAAAATAGTCATGAACATGTGAGTTCAGTTTACATGTATATAATCCAAAAAAGCAATCATGAACATGTGTATAGTCCTAAAATTAAGCTCATCGGTGTCTGAATCAAAGAAGTCCACCACTATCCTCCACTACGGTCTTTCCTTAAACTCATAACAATCTGCAACATGTATAAAAACAGATTATGAATATCATAAATTATTTAAACAATTTTAAACTAAAATAAAAAAATTAAAACATTAAACTAATATATAGAAGAACAATACAATTATTAACAAAATTACCTCAAATTCTCTATCATTCAATGGATTCTTCCCTTTGTCTCTAAAAGGTGGAGGAGACCAAAGCTGCAACATATATAAAAATAGTTTATAAATCTTACAAACTATTTAAACTATTTTAAACTAAATTCAAAAAAATAAAATATTAAACTTACAATTCCACCAATATCCTCCAATGGAGTCTTCCCTTTGCCTCGAAAGATTGAAGAAACCCAAGCTTCAACATATATAAAAGTAATTTACAAATGTCAAAAATTATTTAAACTATTTAAACTTATATATCAGAGAACGATTTGGGTAATAGTACATACCTTGAAGAAGAAACAAGTAAAAACATTACTACTTCTTCTTCCTCTAAATTTTATGTGTAGATGTGTAGATATTAGTTGTGGAGTAATTGGAGTCATAGATTTGATCAATCATATCTATAACTCCAAATACTCTACGACCCATATCTACAAATAAAGATAAATGACCCTTCTTTATATCAAGGACACTGCGGCCATAGGTGATAAGGAGGAATCATCTCTACCACTATCACCACGTCAATGATCAGATGAATGTGAACTATACAATAAGCTTGAATCTCAAGGTGAATTCGATAATATTTGATTTTTCATTTTGGACACCAACTCCTGAAGAATGTGATGACCTCCTACGCATCTGTCTCAAAGGTTGCTCTCTTTCCATGGATATGATATCTACAAGTTTACACAAATATCAATTTCTACATGTTAATTAATCAACTTCAAAGACCTAGCTACTATAAAAACAAGGATTTCAATAAGGACCTAGATATCCCTAAAATTATCTAATAGTTCTTTAAATTATTATCTTTTTACATTTGATATGATATCTACAAGATTTCACAAATCAACTCATATCATATTCAAATTCTACATGTTAATTCCTCATCTTCGAAGACCTAGCCACTAAAAAACTAAGTTTTTAATAAAGACCTATATGTCCTTAATATTGTCTAATATATCAACTCATAACATATTCAAATTATGCATGTAAATGCCTCAACTTCAGAGAACTAGCTACTATAAAAACTAAGTTTTTATTACCTAGATGTCCCTCATATTATCTATTAGTTCTTAAAATGAAAATAGCTACACTATTGTTGGATGTATGAGAAATTAATGTAGCAATATCTGTGTTTTTTATGTGTTTTAGATTTTAAAAACTACATTTTTAAAAAATACCTAAATGTCCCTAATATTATCTAATAGTTCTTAAAATGAAAATAGCTACACTATTGTTGGATGTATGAGAAATTAATGTAACAATCTCTGTGTTTTTGATATATTTTATATTTTTAAAATTAATTGAACCAATATCATCAAATATGAAATTAAAGTTACATTTCTTTATGTCAACTACAAATATTTTCGTTCTTCCATAAAATCATAAAAATATCCCTTATGCTAAGTAAACTTATCAGAGTCAGTCTTTGATGAACTTTGCATGGACAGAGTTCATCAACTCTGTCCACATGGATAGAGTTCATCAACTTTGTCCATGTGGACAGAGTTAATACAAATATCTTCCTTATAATACCTATGAACTTAGATTAAAATTAAAAAAAATGCACAATATCTTAATATAATAGTAAGTATAAACTATAACTAATAAGAATTATACAAGTTATATGTTTCTTTTATGATTTAGATTAAAAATCATAAGATCAAACAGATCGGTAATCAGAAAATTTGATGTTTTATGTGTAATAATGTCTTTTTTTTATGATTTATATAAAACTAATTAAAATACATTTTGCTAAGTAAAGTAATCATGGAAAGAGTTGATGAACTTTGCAAGAACCATGTTTTGCTAAGTATAATCCATGTTTTTGTCTATTTGGATAGAGTTGATGAACTCGGTCCACATGTGGACAGAGTTGATGAACTCTGTCTAGATGGACAGAGTTCATCAACTCTATCCATCTCGACAGAGTTCGTGAACTGTACATCTGAGTGTTGATCAACTCTATCCAAATGGATAGAGTTCATCAACTCTGTCCAAATAAACAGAGTTCATCAACTCTGTCCAAATGGACAGAGTTGATCGATAGAGTTGGACAGAGTTCATCAACTCTGTCCACATTTGGATAGAGTTCATCAACTCTGTCAATTTGGAGAGAGCTCAACTCTGTCCACTTATCTCCCCATTGTCGACCAGGTTTAAAGCATCTATTCATAATCAACCACTTTATAGTACCTTCTTTGTTACAAATAAAATAATCACAGCAAGAGGCCTAGAGAGCTTCCATAATATTGCATTGGGGATAGGTAATTCCATTTTCATCTTGTTAATTTGATAGATTACCATATAAAATAAATTTTTAAAACTTTAATATGGAGGACAACATCCTTAAGGGTAGGGATTTTTGAACTGGTTTAATCAATTTTTGATTAAAATCTTCTGAACTCTTTCCAAATGGACAGATTTCATCAACTCTGTCCATTTGTATAAAGTTCATCAACTTTGTTAACATGGACAAAGTTCATGGACGACTACCTTCGTCATATACATATTAACTAAAATTAAAATTATAAGAATTATACACTACTAATTAACATATGCAAACTTTAACTCTGCAATACTACGATGAAAAACAAATATAAGTCATTGACTACAACAAGAGATAAATCACATATTCAATGTTTCAGATCATAAAAGCAATTGGATAAACATTTACCTGACAAGGGGAAGCACAACAATACCAAACCACGAATAGACCCTCCAAGAAAAGACCACGAACACGCCCACAAAGTGACCTCCACGAATAGACCTCCATGCCGAATAGACCATCACGAAGCAAGCTCCATGAAAATACCTCCACACTGAGAGGAAACTAGACAGGTAGCAGGGTGCCAGGATTGTGGATGTACATGTCAAGAGGCAGGGTGACGTGGACAGGGATGACAGGAAACGACCAACAAATCGAGTGGCAGGAGAAACACGATAGGATGAGGACAGATGACTACAGGCAAAAACAATGAAAATGAGGTCGGATTTGACCTTTTATGTGGAATAATTATTCATTCGAACACTTATTCAGCCGAATAATTATTCGGCCTAATAATTATTCAGCTGAACAATTATTTGGCCGAATAATTATTAGGGAAAAAAATTATTCGGTTGAATAATTGTTCGACCGAATAAGTATTGAAACGACCGTAAAAATTACCGGCCAGCTATGCGTTCTGTCAAATTAAACGATTCACTGTTAAAGGTTATTCGGCTAAATAAAGGATTCGTTATTTGGTCGAATAATGTCTGCTGTGTTGTTTGGGCACTTGATTCTCACAAAAGTGTTACCCAACTTTGCGTTTTGACTCTACAGTGAATGTCTCAATTCAACTATGATATATGTAACTTGCAAGTGTGTTTGTTTGTATGTTCTTCTGTAGTTTTTACATTTGCTTGTGCTTTGTAAGTATCAAAAGAAGATGGAATAAGTTGAATTGTGTATTGTATATGGGTGGAATTTTGGCTGAGACCGAAACCCTTCACCTTTTAAATTTTGAATTTGTTGAGTTGTATCTGTAAAGGGTAAAGTTACAAGAAGTTCTATGTATTCTCTTCTACGCATATTTCTCCTCTTGCACCTAACAATGGGGAACATTATGTTAAGATTCAAGTTTTGAAGCCCTCTTTTGATAACTAACAGCCATGTCCTTTCTTAAGTAACCCAAAGAAAGCGATCCTGAGACACAAACAAATTCAAATTCCATATTCAGTGATATAGCCACATAGACAAAACATATTCATTCTGAGACTACTCATGATTTTGTGTCTAGTTGTGACACCTTGAGACTCTTCTCTCCTCACATTTTTCTTGATAAGGGTGAAATGAAGGTTGTTATAAAGAAGTGATAGAGATCAAGTGATCCAAAACAAGGGAGCGTTTGAATATGTATGTTCTCCAGATTCGGTGTTCATCCTAAAACCACCAGTATCGAGAGCACCTTAGGAGAAGCAAGGGAAAGCTTCTAGATAACTCACTTGGAAAAATATTGTCATAATGAAAAGTTTTAGCAAGATGCAACTATTCACTTCTTGTCTAAACTCTCAAGTTGTTTTTTGGTCAAACTAAAACCACCATTAAATAGAAGAATTTAGCCTCCTATTAATTTTTCTAGGGAACCCCTGAGCATTCGTGCCAATTTATAGATAGTTACTCTGAACCTCCACGTCAAGTTCGAGAGTTGTTGGTTATCCTTAAACCACCCACATAGTAGAAGGTTTCAACTTCTACTAGCCATTTCGGTTTGTGGTTAGTCAAAACTACCCCTTCAGAGAGATTTTGTATTTTGTAGAAGATGGTACAAGCTTCTGGTAACATGCTTGGCATATTTGTGTGTCAATCATTTTATTCATCTCTCTTGTTTTCTTCAACTCTTATACACCATTCGTATTAAAGGGGGAATTATTGGGAATCTAAACCTTTGGGTTAACATATTCCCATGTTGTTGTATTATTATTATTTATCCTTTTCATGAGAAAAGGAAATGATGAGCCATAGGGGAGACTAAGGGTCACCTGAGAGTCCAAGATGCCACTTGGAATAATCAAAGGGTCACTTCTCATGTATATATTTACATTAGTTAATGAGAATTGAATGTACTTCAAAACCTATCTTTCTGTTTTGTGATTATCCTATTTGCCTAAGTTGTCTTGTGTGTTCCAATATTATTTCTACCTGATTGGATATTGACAACAAAGAAATCCAATAGCTACATTTTTTAATTTCCTAACCATAACCAAGGATTGTATATCCTCATAGTGAAGAAAAAAACAAATTATTAGAAACATAAAGTTTTGGATAAAATAATTAAGCCACTAGTAGATCCTGTATTGGCCCAGTCAGAACTTGACGTGATAATTAGCATTATGGGAAGACATCACAATTACAATTGTACTGACTAGTGACCAATCAATATACCACATAGATTTCCAAGACGAACATGATGATGAGATGATCCAAGAGTTGCCGAGGGTAGGACACCTCTCAACATACAACAATGGTTATGATTCATGTTTGTTGATTGATAAGAATGAAGCGTAAAACTTGCATAAATCCGAAGGGTTTTTTTGGAATATATAACATATGGTGTTTGGGAAGGATTAAAAATGAATGAATTCCAATAAGAATTGAAAGGATGTCACCCATGTTGATGAATACAACCAAGAATGTCCAAATGCCCTTCTCAATGATTTGGTGTTGAGATTCTCCACTATTTTTTTGCATTGGAACTAGCCAAGCCCTGAAGCTATACATAATGTAATCCATTAGTTATCCTAAACTAAAAAATGGAACCCTATTAATTCACAATGCAAGGTCGATCTTAATCCCGCCATGACACTTCCATAAATGCTACTTAGAATGTATCACCATATCTCTTTGACTATTATAAAAAAGGACATTTGTAACGGGAAAGTCATATTCTAGGATATAATGGTGCATAAGAAGAATTGGAGCCCTTTTAGCGAGCGATCCCTCTTCTTTTCAGCGTACGAGATTCTTTTCAAATAGAGCTAAGAGATAATACCATATATGATCTCAAGGAATGGAAGGGATGTGTTGTTCGAGAACCTATAAAAATTAACATGACCTTCTTGTTTGGATATGATATGCACATACTCATGTTAATGAGTTAGGGAACCCGAAGCATTTTCATACATCAAGTCCAATTGTTGTTTTGAGAAACATAGGGTTCAAACATTGATATATGCATGTAGAGAGAGGGGGTCTTGAACATAAAAGAAGAAAGATAAAATAATGCATGTATTTCTTACTTGGATGAAATAATTAATAAAATCTACGCCTTATTTGAGAAAAAATATTATAAAGTCATGCTGGTTGAACTGATCCAACTAGCACAAAGATTAATTTAAATTCATTAAAAACCATTTATACATTACCAAATAGAGTACTAAATCGTGCCAAATATTTATTTGAGGTGATGTAAGGTTATGTGACTAATGAATTAAGTGCATTTCCAACCAAATAGGGCTTAAAATATAGTGTATTCATTAGAAAGGAAAAAATTAATATTCTATGGAAAATTATATTAAAAAAATTGAAGTTTTTTAAATAGAGATGATAAGATTAATAAAGAAAGAAATGGTCATGCGTGATCAAGATTTTTCAAATTGTTACAAGTTTACATTATGATCATAATAAGATGAAAGATAATTAATATAGCTTTGCGGAAAAAGTTTTCCTAAGATGGAGGCAATGTTATGCAGATTAGATGACAATTTTATTAAAGTATATTTAAATAATAAAATATTGAAGAGGTTACTTGACAAGGGTTGTGACCTCATGTTAAAACCCATCATCGATCATATATATGCTAGTATAATAGCTTATTGTAAATCATCATTTCATTATTATTATTATAGCATATATGTTTTAGTAAATACAATATTTAATTATATATACATTCTACATATATTATATAGTCAAGCTTCTACAAACATAATGTATCACTCCATTTTGAAGTAGGCTAAGGAACTAGGGTCCCATGTAGAATTTTTAGCCACCATGTCGAAGTAGTTCAATAATATCCACCCTAAGACTACATCTTGTGTGCAATTCATGACCACCATGTTGAAGTAGTCAAAAAGTCCCATGTGCAAGGGATAAATACCATGCTAATGTAATCCAAGGGACTTTTTCATAAACCCTATCTACATGTTCACGTAATTGAATTGACACCCAACCCATGACAAATAATATTCATAAATCATTGGGTGTTATTCTTCAATAATCCTCCATGGTCATGTGGATATAAATAGGTATAACCATCCAAAGGAAATAAATCCTTCATATATGAATAAAAGGGCACATCTAGAATTAAAACTACTATTGTACAAGAAGCATACTAAAAATTGTTTCGCACCACCTATTGTTGAATTCCCTCCAACATTTTCTCTTCATATGGTGGAGAAGATTCATAGAAAACAAGAGGGAAGTGTTTTTATTCCCAAAAATTAAAGATTTCCATCTACCAACACTCGTAACAATATTCTAACTCACACCATGCATATCTTTATTGGTTATATTCTTTAATGATGAAAACACTTGTGGTATCAATAACAAAGATGTCCTCAAATTTTTTAAAAAAATCATAGAATTTGAATTTGTGATTTTTTGTAACCCATGATAATTTCGCTGAGCACATTTCACCAACTTTTTAGTCTTTCGTTACATGAGGGCTAGGGGGTGGAATTTTCCAAGGGATATAGAGTATTTGATATGGGCTATAAGTATACACTACAATATTTTATATGAAATCCCTAGAAATTATCTATCCAGTGACATTGATCAAGTTGTAATCTAATAAACCATTCAAAAGTTAAATTTCCTTCATAATACCCATAGTTATTACTAGAATCCCTAGAAACCAGAAAATATAAAACTACAATACCTTCTTAATCTACACTATAATTTGAGTGATTTATTATTTGAAATTTTGTATATCTACAAGGATAATATATATCCAAAAGTATTTTTTGTAAATTATCGCAAGATATACTCATAAATTGTTTTTAGTATCAAAACCCTCTTTTCTTCTACAAAAAGATGCTAAATAGAAGAAAAAAATATCTCTTTTTGGCCATGGAAATTTCTTTGATACATATTTTTTATGTACCTTAGATATGGATATGCAATAACAATACATGTATAATAAATATCCACATATTAATATCCAACCCTTAAAGGAGGGAAACAACTTAAAATTTATCCTTTTTATAGAAAAATCCACTCAAATTCACATGCTTGTTCAAGGGGATAACCTCCTATGAGCTAATCTCTAGTTAAAATATTCCTCCACACATTATCAAGAAGGACAAATCCATCCTTATTTTTAGATAACAAGGTAAAGATAATGATAATAAGTTCCTAACTACACCATGGAACTTCTTTAATGACGCTCTTTATATTTATTCAATAATAACTATCATACTGGACATTATCTAATAGTAATAAAGAATGCACCTACTCCAGCTTAAATTTAATGTATTCCACTATTATTACTCTATTACTCTATTGGGACATTTAGCTCCACCATTAGACTCTTATGGAGGATTGGGACACTTAGGGAGGAAAACACCCTAAATTTGATTGGCTTACAAAAATAATCTACTCTTTTTCCTTTGCCTCTTTAAGGGGAAACCTCCTACTGATAAAATAATTAATTACAACATTCTTCACCAAAAATCTCATTACATTGACTTTGTGCACATACCTTGTGATTTTTTGTAACCCATGATAATTGCTCTCATAGCACATTCCACCAACTTTTCATTCTTTCATTACACGAGGGTTAGAGGGTGGAAATTTGCAAAGGATATAGAGTAATTGATATGGGCTAGAAGTATATACTACAATATCTTATATGAAATCCCTAGAAATTATCTATATAGTGACATTGACATTGATCAGGTTGTAATTTAATCAACCATTCAGAAGTTAAATTTCCTTCATAATACCCATAGTTATCACTAGAATCCCTAGAAAGTAGAAAATATAAAACTACAATACCTTCTTAATCTACACTATAATTTGAGTGATTTATTTTTTGAAATTTTGTATTTTTATAAGGATAATATATATCTAAAATTATTTTTGTAAATTATCGCAATATATACTCATAAACTATTTTTAGTATCACAACCCTCTTTTCCTCTACAAAAACATGCTAAATAGAAGAAAAACATATCTCTTTTTGGTGTGAATATTTCTTTGATATATTTTTTATATACCTTATATATGGATATGCAATAACAATACATGTATAATAAATATCCACATCTTAATATCCAACCCTTAAAAAGAGGGAAACAACTTAAAATTTATCCTTTTTATAGAAAAATCCACTCAAATTCACATGCTTGTTCAACGGGATAACCTCCTATGAGCTGATCTCTAGTTAAAATATTCATCCACACATTATCAAGAAGGACAAATCCCTCCTTATTTTTAGATAACAAGGTAAAGACAATAATAATAGTCACAGTAGAACTTCTTTAATGAGGCTCATTATATTGATTCCAATTTTTTAAGTAATGTGGTGTTGCTTTATTGTCTTCCATTTTCATGGATTAGTTTGATTGTGCATATGTATATGCTCTTAATACAAACTAATAATTGGTATTTAAATTTAGTCTCATAGTTATTTTAGTATTGAATATATATAACTTATCTTAAACTTATAATGTTTCCTTAAATACAAACACAAAAATAATATAACATCAACCATACAACAAGAGCTACATCTAAAGTCATACCCTAGATTCTTTTAGATTTCTAGTTAGTTGACTTTTTCATTATAAATAGATAAATGAAATCACACAACAAACTAGACAAGAATGAAAGGATTCCTCTAAATTCCTCACATGACATATTTCCTTTTTGTGATTTATTTGTTAGAAGTTTGCTTTATAAGAGAGTAATAAAAAATAATAATTAAAACTTTTTAACTTCCATATCAAATTGCACCATCATATTTTCCTTTTTCTCATGGTTCTTTTTCATTCTTTGTTTTTCTTGAACGCTTAGTTAAATCTTAATTATATGAAAATTTAATGATTTCAGAAATAAAAAATCTAACAAATTGGTGAGATTCTTTATCGTTACCCTTTGCACACTCATAGTCTCATGAATAAATCCATAAGAAATGGGATTCTCTTATAATAAATCCTAACAAATTGAAATTCCCGTTACATCCATCCAATCAATAGTTCATCCCCTATTTTAACCTAAACGTCTCATTTTTCCAATCTTCTATCCACATAAATTTGAATACAATAAACCCTCCATTAAAAATTGTTCTTTTCTTGTGACTGCTATTCTTCTTCAAAAAAATTCCTTTCAATCCTCATCGAATATTTAATTTACATTACTTTACCAATAAACCTTTCGTATAGAATTAGTAAAATTTTAATGAAATTAGGTATTTATATTTCTGCTTTCGAACTTGGAAACAAAATACTTTATCTAATAAATCAACGAATATTTTGTAAACACTACCCTAGCGCAGAAATGGTATTCTGTTCCATAGATGGTAATTTAACACAGAAATAAAAATACAATCTATCTATCCTATAATGCAAACAACCCCTTTATTGCTTTCCGCAAGTTAAGTTCATCTGTGAAAATACAGAAAGAATCTGACAAATTTAATTATACAGAGAATAGAAACATAGCAACGTATTAAAATTAATTTAGAAACAACTCTATACGTTTTCGGATCTGACACCTGAAAATAACGCTGCTGGGCCAACTTCTATTTTAAAGAAGTTAAGCGATGCAGGCAGACCTACTGAAACCCTGGAGCTGCTAATTTGTTAACTGAAATCGATTTGATGGAGATTAGAAGAACCGGGCGATATGTATATTGAATTGAACTATTGAAACATTGAAGTATAATAGAATTGATAAAAAATAGAAGAACAGAGGGATATTCTATATTGAATTGAACTTATCAATTATTGAATTCAATGGTTGAAATCAAGGTAAAATCGGGGGCTTACAGGAATAATTACTTGGTAAGAATATCTCCGAACTCACGTTCCATAACTCCTGTTGCAGGCCGTTTTTCATGGTACAGTTGATAATTCTCATCTTCTTGGGGTGGGTGAGCACTGAGAAGAGACCAATTGACATCAGCCCCAGACAGACATTTGAAGATGAGGAAGATGAGAAACTTATCACCTATATCATGCTAAATGGCTAGCAATAATTCCTACTCATATCGTATCAGAAGAGGCATATATTAGCAATTAGGTATCCCCTCCATATATATATACACAGACTATAGATTGGAAGGCATCCCTGTTCAATGAAAATCCATATGTCATGCTCGATCCACCTGCAACCATTCGAAAAAGAAAAAAATGTGTGGATCTTGTTTTCTTTAAGCGTTTTATTATTCTTAAACCCTAAAGAGATAATAATCGTCATCATGACATGAGAAGATCCTTCTACCTACTCTTCTTTTAGTTCTTCGGAGGCGTGAAGACCTAATTCTCGTTTATAATGACACCGCAAGAATTTTACTCCACGAGCATACAAACCTACTCCGTCCAATGGTTAGAGTTACGCGTTATAGACGTAATAAAATAATGTCAATGTTATGAAGTTATCATAACGTAGCTAAATTGCAAAAATGAGGTTTATGGTCAAAACATAACTTTCAGAGGTTTAAGCAATAAATTAAACTTATATATATATAATGTTTCTAGTGTCCCATGTCATGTAGCTCTAGTCAATCAACAACTTTTATATANCTTTATTATCTGAAATAAAATTGACTCAAGAAATTTTAGCAACCTTATTAATATATTAATATTTTTTAAAAGAACTATTTAAAAGAAATTAATATATGTATGAAAATATTGAATTTTATAGTAGGTTGTTTGTGATGATTTTCCATTACACATGTAAATTGAGATGAAAACCATATGTCACTTATATTATATAAATATATGCATTTTTAATTAAAATAATGTAAACTTTAACACTGATTTTATTGTGTCACTTATATTGTATAAATATGTACATCTTTAATGAAAGTAATCTCACCTTTAACACTTTGTTCCTATTGTTTATGCTATTGTGTCACTTATATTGTATAAATATGTACATCTTTAATGAAAGTAATCTCACCTTTAACACTTTGTTCCTATTGTTTATGCTATTGTGTCATTTATATTGTATAAATATGTACATCTTTAATGAAAGTAATCTCACCTTTAACACTTTGTTTCTATTGTTTATGCTATTGTGTCACTTATATTGTATAAATATGTACATCTTTAATCAAAGTAATCTCACCTTTAACACTTTTTTCCTATGGTTTATGCTTGCCTTTGTTTAGTGACTCCCTATTTTCTCTAGTGCATCCCAACAATGGTATTTGAGCTCAAATGTTTTGAGCATATGGCATGTAGTGCTCTGAGAATATGCTCCTTTACTTGTTGTAAAATTTGCTCCTTTTCTAATGTTATTGATTAGAGTTACATTTTCCACATCTGCAACAAACTTGCCTTTTGTTCCCATGCACCTAGAATAAATCCTAAACCTAAGTATCTTTCGCTTTTAGGTGTGCACATATCTATGCATCTATCTACATGGGTGAAACCTCTAGTGAGAGCTCGTATAAGTATCTGTGATGTCTCTTTTATATCGTGAGTGTTTCCAGCAAATAGAGTTGAGAAAGGATGTGTCTTAAACCTTCTATAACTTCCCCATTCAAAATTTTTTGAAACAATTCTTCTATATGTATGAAGGAAGAAGTTTGAAGAGAAAGAATGAAAGACAATACATCCCAGTAAGAAGAGCATTGAGACATTTGTTTGGAGGAAGCCATCCTCGACTAAAAGGAATCTATATGCCTGAGGAGAAGTCAATCTACATTTCTTGAGGGATATCGATTTTCAAGGATCCAATATGTTGTGAGCATTCTATTCATATGCACTCTTGCTTTTGCAATACTCGTAGGACTCTCATTGTGTGATCTCCCTCCTCAACGATGTTGGGAGTAAGGTGTATTTTAAGAGTGGTGAACCCATGAAAGAGATGCATGGATCTATGGGTGTCAGTGGCTTGAGGAGGAATTGTTCTTGTATGAAGCGACCCATGCTCACACCATCTGCAATAACACCCACAATGATACCGATGCAACCTCTTCAACACAAATCCACATTATTTTCAAGCTAGATTCACATTTCACTTTAATTTTTGTTCTTGCAATATTTGTTTGCAGTATGGTCATACATAGAGTTTGTGGGGAGTTTTAGTGATTCACTTAGAGAAAAATTTAATGTGCTAGTTATAGTCTTCATTGTTCAAACAAATCAATAGTAATAAGTTATTCTATAAGGAGTTCGATCATGACAAAATGCAATATTTTCATAACGACATCTCATACTGGATTCTAGTTTACTACTCAATATGTAATGTCTCCAATTTCCTTGGCGCTATTTTCGTGAAATGGGGTATAATTTTTTTTTCCTTAAACATTGTTTATATAATTTGTTCAAGTTAGTCCCTTCGAACACATATGGTCTTATCTACATTTATATTAATTCCTCTCAAGCATTCAAACTCAATACTTCTTTTCGTAAATCATTCTCACACCTATGTTAGGTCCTTGATTACATAATAATATAACTTAACACATTGCATTACATCTATTAAACTATGATCATCATAAAATGTGGTAAGGTTAGATCCAGAAGTACTTTGTACTACTAGATATGATAATCTACTTATATCTTTAATAAGAGTTACTATCAGCATGCCAAGAATTTAATTTTTCTAAGACTATTGGATGAAATAACTTTCTTACCTCATTTAAACTATTTCAATTTTAAAGAGTACTTTTTTCTTAACCAAATATATATACTTGTTTACTAATCCATTTTATTATCTGAAAATTCTCAATATCATAATTAATATTAAATATTTTGTAAGAACCTATGAATTTGCACTTATTAATTACTCGTATACCCTTACCTTCTCCATCTTTAATACCAATATCATCCTTGTTTAAAAATGAACATTTCATTATACGTTTGTCATGTTTTAAAATATAAAAACAATATAAATTATTTTCTATAATTATAAACACAATATAATAACATGTTCCATATAAAAGAAATATAATATATACTTTATAGTATATATTCTAACATGTCCCTTATTAAATACATAATTAATTTGTTATATACCAAGCCTTTAAATGCTAAGAGTATATCTAAATATATTTAAGATTGAGAGGGACTAGTTTCTACTTTTAGATAGTGTCGCCTTCAACTTATCCTTGTTATCTTATCATATACCATATTCATTTATTACATACTAACACTACTATGATTATTTTTTCAAGTTGTAACGTAAATGTTAGGAATTTAATTATCTTGACTTTATATTAAATTTTATTTTCCACAAGTTAACATGGAAGTCTTATCTACTTTATGAACTCATTATAGAAAAAAATATAACACCATTCCTTACGATTTATAGCATATAGTTCTTCTCAAATAACATAAGGTATATAAAGGTAACAATATAATTTGTGCATAATGAATTATCATTATTTTTCTCCTCCATGGTTTACTTATATAAATGCAAAGGATTCTTTAAAGAATGGACTAGTTTATTCTGGTAATATTATTATAATTATAACCATAATAGTAAGAATTATTAGTTAAATTTAACATAAATCAAAAGAATTCAAACGTCATTAATTAATTTAATCCACATTATTTAAATCATACAATAAGACTTCATGTTTATAGATATTGTCATTATATAAAATAATATGACTACTAATGAATACTTATCTATTTATTGTAGATTAAAGCTACTTGACCGAATGAAACGACTTTCCATCCAACAAAATTAACTCTCTATTGGTCCAAAATCCATTACAGTGAAATATTGACAAAAAAATTTGCAAAATAATTTTTCAATGTATCCTAAATGCTATAGTTATCACTAAGTTTACTTGGTGCCTAAGATTCAAATTACTTTATAGATATTTTTCACAACTCTATAACTTTCTTGTTCATTCAAATAATACTATCATGTATTTGTTCATTCAATAAATACTATCATGTATTTTTGGAAACAAGGAAGGAGTTGGGTGTCTTTTATACTCAAGGATTCATAGGGATTAATTCAAAGTGAACAAACTAAAGCAATAGAAGTTTCCCCAAATTATAAATCTAGTCTTCTAAGGAATAAGGATCCATTTTAGAAAATAACTTTCCCTAATGGCTCTAAATATTTTCATAAAAAGTAATCCATCCTATCAAACCATACAATGAAAGCTAAGTCCCTTATGTTCTCGAGCATACGATCAAAATGATAAAACCTTCACAATCTCGTATGCTAAACATTTATGATTAATTCAATACATAAAATATAGTGTTCTTCAATTAACGCTTATTATGGGGTAAATGCATTAAACGTAGTACTCTTCATTTACTATATATATATATATATTTCCATAGAAAAAAATCATAATTTTATATACTAGATACAAATTACATTTTGCAGATGCTCCACTATCAAAAAAAGATAAGTGTCCATTTGATCAATACATACTGCTCAAAAAACCCTATACATAATATCAAAAATAGAAGTCTTAATTACAAAATATTGCAGATATACCATGTCAATCTTTTGTCCCAAAATACTTCATAAAATGTTCAGCTCCATATAATAATACTCCACAGGTATAATCCATATCAGCAAACTGTCCAAATAAGTAATCAGCATCAAACTGTCCAAAACAGTAGTCAGGAAAAGTATCTCCAAATAGTAAACAAACTGTCCAAAAGTATCTCCATACAGTAATCAGCAAACTATCCAACTATATAATCACCAGATCATTGCCATCAAAGTCATAAAAATCATCCATGTATACAAGCCTTGTATATATAAAAAAAAAAGATAAAACATATTTTTCCATATAGTAATCAGCACCAATTATAGAAAAAGTATCTCCATAGTAACTAAGCCAATCAATTAAACTGAAACAATTCAGATTGTCACCAAGATCAAATCTCTGTACTTAAAAAACCTAGTAGGAATCACGTCTTTCATATCCATTAAACTCAGAGATAATCCAACAACCATTCTGAACTCTCTCGCCATCATTGTCTAACTTTTCAGCTAAAGCATTTCTTTCTCTATAAATGTGTTTGAAATCTGACTGCTCAAAAAAATCAGAAAGTCTATTGACTTCTTGTAATAACTATGCAAGTTGCAAATTGTGTATTCTAAATTTACCTGTAATCCAGTTAATGACTAGCAGTGAGTCACCAAAAATATGGATTTTAGAATTTTGCTTGTCCAATGCCAAAATTAAAAGTAATTTCAAAGCATATAACTAGGAAAGATTATTAGTCCCTACCCCCAACCTAGCTTTAAAAGTGAAATAATGATCATCTTTGAGGAAAAGTATACCCCCAGCACCACACAAATGTGGATCACCAGAAGCAGATCCATAAAAAAAAACCCAAGGTTTAGTTTTATTAATATTTTCCTTGGTGATGATTCTAATCTTCCATACTTCATTATCCTAAGGATAAGATGAAAGCAAACCCAAACTAGATGTTGTAACCTACGCAGGAGATGGAGTAAAGTTATCAAAATAGCTATAATTTCTAGCCTTCCATATAAACCAAGTTACAATAATAGGCAGAGATCTGATTGATTTTACCTTGTTATTGAAAACCCAATTCTTCAAACAAGAAAGAATCAAGTCCCCAACCCATAGATTCTGAATTTTAACCTTAGATTCAATCTCCTTCCAAACAGATTTAGTATAAGGACAATCAGCCCCTAAATGAAAATTAGTTTCAACATCGCCTTTACACAAGTAGCATCTTCCTGGTCCTTCCCAACCCCTGATATTTAGAATATCCCAAGTAAGGGCTTTCACTGAGAATAAAAACCAACAAAATTTTTTTGACTTAAGGGGACACTTAAGATGCCAAATCATGTTCCACCACCAAGCAGTTTCCATTTCATGTTGTTCTAGAATCAGTTTATATTACAAAGTGAAAGCACCTGGGACTCCACCTCGTATAGCTATAAATAAATAAGTAAAAAGTGGGGTTGGACTAATCCAAACAATTTTTTAGTGGATAAAATTATAAATATTGGTGTTTGTTTTTGTGTTTTCTGGGAAAACAATGTTTTTGTTTAACTGTAAATTTTTCATTGTTACCTATTCAATTTTAACAGAGTTTTTTTAAAATGAAAAAGTGTTATATATTAATGTAAAAGTGAATAAAATAGAAACAACTGCAACTAAATCCATGTTTAGAAACAGTTGTAACTGAATCCACATTTGCCTTTATTTATTATTATCAAATCCATTTTTGTAGGGATCTGTTGCATGTGTGACAAGCTATATATGTAGTACATTTCCTCCTTGAAAGACAATAAAGTAAGTCTAAGAGCTTCACCTCTGTTAAACTCTAGTATACTATGTTTTGGTACCAGAGGTCAGATTGGGCATAAGAGTAAAGGAGGCATCAATCATGTTGAAGCCATTGTAGAGGATAAACTGATTCATTTGGGCCAACTTTTTCCTTGAGGGCCAAAACGCTCAGTCGAATATTTTTGTGGGGGGTGAGAGAGGTTGTGTTGGTCCCTTGAGAAGAGGTTAAGCGTTTTCGTGGAGGCACGACTGGTTTAGTTGGTAGCTTAGCCAAGCCCATTTTCTTGTTGATTTGTGGCTTCGGACAAGTGTTGAGTTTCTCAAAGCAGGAGTTTGACATTTTCACTGATAGAAATTTGGAAGGTATTTTTTTAATTGTTTAAGGAATTTTACTGCAAAAATGTCAAATTCATTTGCAGATAATTATCTGAATGAAGCATCCAAGCTCGATGGTGATAATTACATTGACTGGAAATTTAAGATCTTGACTATTTTTGTAGCATGGAATGTATTGAATGTTGTAAATGGATATGAAACTAAATCGACAGGTGTTGCAAATACAGAATGGGAGAAATGAGAAACAAAGCCAAAAGTAATGTTACAGATGTCTATTAAGTACAACATAATTCCACACATAAGAGACTCTAAAACTTCCAAGGAGACCTGGGATATTTCAAAAGGTTCGGATGAAACTACAAACTCAAATAGGATTCTATTTTTGAAGACTAAGTTATTGTCAATGAAAATGGAATCACATGAGAATATTTCCACCTATGTTTCTAGAATTAAACATCTATGTGATCAGTTAACTGCAATTGGTGTTAAAGTTTCCAATTTTGGCATGGTAACTATTACATTAAAAGGTTTAATCAGATATTATTGTGTTTTTATTTCAATTCTATGAGGTAGAGCAAAGGCACCTACATTTAATGAGTTAACAGTGATTCTTCTACAAGAAGAAGAAAGAATAAAGGTGTTTGAGATGGAATCTCATACTTCAGAATTAGCATTAATAGTCAAAGGAAAACAACCATACAAGGGCAAGCCATGGGACAAAAAAAGAGCAAGCAAGTTTTATCCAAGGAACAGAGGTATGACTCAATCAAAATTTGATGCACATGATAGGAAAAATGATGGTTGTTTTTACTGTGTGAAACCTGGTCATTTTGCTAAATATTGTTATAAAAGGAAAGCTAGTGAATCCAAACAAATGTTCAGAAAACATAATGAAAATTATGTGAGAAATGACAACCCTACCAATAATAATTTTAAGAATTTAAACTTGTTTATTTCTTAAGCTGCATTGTCTGCAAAAACTAATGATGAAAATGCATGGTTCATAGATTCAGGTGCTTCATCTCATATTTTTTGTGTCAAAGAGTGGTTTGATGAATATCATGAGAGCACAAATGAAACACACATATATTTAGGAGATAATAGTTCTCATAAGATTCAGGGTTATGGAGTAATATGTGTGAATTTACCTAATGGACAAATGAAATAGATTCAGAATGTGTTGTACATTCTAGGAATAAAAAAGAATTTCATTTATGTTTCCTCAATAACTAATCAAAATTTGAATGTAGAATTTATGCAGTCTCATTGCCTTGTAAAGGATATCCAAAATCATTATAAAGTCATAGCCACAGGGACAAGAATTGGAGGACCATGTAAACTTGATGTAACAAAGTACAATCATCAAGCATTAATATCTACAACAATGAGAACTAAAGATTGATGGCATCGTAGGTATGGCCATCCTAATCAAAATGAATTAGTACTACTTCAGAAGAAATTTATGGTTGAAGGGATACCTATTTTAAAGAATGATCATATAGAATGTGAAGCTTGTGCGCTAGCTAAGAAACATAGGGACAAATTTCCAATGCATAAAGAGAAGCAACAAAGAGAGATAATTTAATTAATACATACTGATGTCTATGGTCCCATGCAAACAATGTCACCAGGTGGTACAAGGTATTTTCTTATATTTGTTGATGACAAATTGAGATTTACTTGGGTTTATTTTATAAGGAAAAATAATGATTTATTTGAATATTTTAAAGAATTTAAAACTACGGTGGAAAAGCAAATAGGAAATTGAATTAATATTCTCACATCTAATCAAGGTGGAGAATATAGCTTAGAAAATTTTAAAAGATAATATAAGAAAAATGGGATCGTTCAACAATTCAAAGTGCCTTCTACACCACAACAAAATGGTGTAGCTCAAAGGAAGAACAAGACATTAGTGGAATGTGCTCACAACATGTTAAAAGGTAAAATTATCTTTAATGGTTTTTGGGAAGAAGACATTAATACTGCATTTTATTTAAAAAATAGAAGTCCAACTAAGATTCAAGATCTGAAAATGCCTTTTGAAGTCCTTTATGTCTAGAAACCTGAATTTGGTCATTTAAGAGTATTTGGTTCCAAGGCATTTGCTCATATTCCCAAAAGATGAGAGAAGAAAACTTGATGCAAAATCTATTAAGTGTACATTCCTTGGATATTGTGATGATCATAAGACATACAAACTATTTGATCTTAGTACACATAAGATCATAGCAAGCAGAGATGTGATTTTTCATCAGAATACAGATGATGAAATAAGTAAATATGATGTCGGGCATACTCCTTGTGACAATGATGTTCATGTTACAATTGACATGGATGGTGAACATGAACGAGTAGAAGAACAGGTACACAAGCAAAAAAAGGTATAGGAACAAAGCAGAAGAAGCATGGATAGTACAAACACTCCTCTTAAAGGGGATCCTACACCTCAGAAAAGAAGAAGTGAAAGTGAACAAACTGGTGAAATGCAGAGGAAGTCATCACGAATAATACAGGTGCCCTCGAGGTGTAAAGATTATGCATTGATGACACAAGTAATGAATATTGAAGAACCTGTTACTTATGAACAAGCCAAAAATCATTAGGAATGGAAAACGAAATGAATGAAGAATATGAATGCAATGAAGAATGGAATATGGGAATTAATAGAATTGCCCAAAAACAAAGTTCCCATATGATGTAAATGGCTATATAAAACCAAATTTCATTCAGATGGAAGTATTGACAAATATAAGGTCAAATTAGTTGCACAAGGATATTCACAAAAGGAAGTAATTGATTATGAAGACACTTTTTCACTTGTAGCTAAGTTAAATACAATAAGAGTCATGATTGCATTAGCTACACAACACAATTGAAAAATACATCAGTTAAATGTTAAATCTACATTTCTGAATGGTGATTTAAAAGAAGAAGTTTGTTTGGTTCATCTTGAAGGATTTATAAAGAAAGGACAAGAGGATATTGTCTGTAAGCTAAAGAAAGCTTTATATGGTTTGAAATGAGCACCTATATCTTGGTATATTGAAATTGATTCATTCTTTTCTCAGCAAGGTTTTGTGAAAAAACAAAAATGATCCTAATCTGTATGTCAAATAAGGATAAAGAATGGAATGTTTTTTGATATCCTTATATGTTGATGATTTGGTTATCACAGGAAGTGCTTCTCACTTGATTGAAGATATTAAAATGCATTTGTCACAGATGTTTGAAATGAAAGATCTTGGTGAAATACATTATTCTTTCGGTCTAGAAATATGGAGAGAAGTCGATAAAACAATGATCACTCAAAGTAAATACACAAGGTAAATACTGTAAAGATTTAATATGAGTGGAAGCAAGCGAGTGACAACACCTTTAGAATAGAATGTTAAGTTATCTAGTGTTGATGAATCTAAAGAGGTAAATGGTACTTTGTATTGACTGTTAGTGGGAAGTTTGAACTATCTCACTACTACCAGGCCAGATATAGCATATTCAATCAATATTCTTAGCGAATTCATGGCTAAGACACTTGAAAGTCAGTGGGTAGCTGTGAAGAAAGTTCTTCGATATATGAAAGGAACTATTAACTTTTGTATTATGTATACTGATAATTGTGATGTTGAGGTGACAAGTTACTCTGATTTAGATTGGGCTAGAAATCTTGATGGAAGGAAATCAACTTTGGGATATGCATTCAACATAGGTACAGGGGTTGTGTCATGGAGAAGCAAGAAACAACCAAATTTTTCTTTATCATCAACAAAAGCTAAATACAAAGCAAGGATAATTTTAGGGGCGAATTTTAGCCCAGTGGGCTATTTTTCCATGTTTTTCTCCCAAAAAAAATTTGCCATTTTGCATTTTTTAAACCCTGTTTCACCTAATTTTGATGGGGTAAAATTTTTTCACCCTAAAAATCACCAAATTATTACATAAACGATAAAAAATCCTTGGAAATTAAAATACTTTTTGAGAAATATCGTCAATCATTTTATAGTTGGCGTTTTAAGAATTGGTAATATTCGCCAACATTTATACATTTTTAAATAAGTATGGTTCCTTAAAATCATCCCTGATACAAAACTCTATACAATACTACTGGTGAAGTTGTTTGGTTAAGGAGAATTCTTGAAGATAATGACAATAAACAAATGAAGCAAAATGTTCTCAAATGTGACAATCAGAGCTATATTAAATTGGCACACAACCCAATTTATCATTCGAGAACCAAGCATATTAAATTTCAACATCATTTTGTAAGAGAAAAGATACAATTAGATGAAATTGACTTGATCTATTGTAATACCACTGATGATGTGGTTGACATCCTTACCAAGCCTCTTGGAAAGAAGAACTTTGAAAAATGCAAGAAACAGTTAGGTGTGGTAGAAAATCCATTTCTCCGTTAAGGGGAAGTGTTAGATATTAACGTAGAAATGAATAAAATAGAAACAATTGCAATTGAATCCACGTTTAGAAACAACTGCAACTAAATCCACACTTCCCTGTATTTATTATTATTAGATCCATTATTGTAGGGATCTGTTACTTGTGTGACAAGCTATATATGTAATGCATTTTCTCCTCAAAAGACAATAAAGTAAGTCTAGGAACTTCATCTTTGTTAAACTCTAGTACACTCTGTTTAAAAGTATATAGATTATACTAAAACATCTCTTAATTTTAATATATGTTTTAAGAGTATTTTCGTAAATATTTGAGGTTTCATCACATATTTTTATCGTAATTGTTTTCACCACATAGACTCTCAAATTCATCATTTTACCGTATTAAGAGGCCATTTAAAAAATGAAGGAGTGGTTTTGAAATATGTTTTCTCCTTCTATTTTTAACAACAAAAAAGTGTATGCATAAAGAAATCGGAATCATGAAAAGTTAACGTCCGGATTAGATAGATCAAAATTTAAATATATAATGTTTACGTCAAAGGGACGAAGGGTTGCGCCTTCTTTGAATAGAATTATACTCTAAATTTTAACCAATTAATATTTCCAATAAAATAATGGGTTACGCCCTCTTTGAACTATCTCATTTCTGAGAAAACAGTCATTCATATATTAATACAATTTTTTTTTTAATTCTGGCGGGAAGGGCAGGGTTAACGCTACACCTATTACTTACATATATCAGTAAATAATGATAAAAAAATGTCATGTTGTCTTACTCCCATCAAATTGTAGTGGTTATCGCAATAATTGGTGTGTGATCTCCCATGATTAACGCCGGGTATAGGCATTTTTCTAATAAATAAATGTTCAATGCCAAATCCTTCTAGATTACACAAAAGTGAAGGCGCGCATAACGGATTATATAAAACAAACATTTTTTTCCCTTTTTTTTTCCAGAAGTGGGCCATAAAAACGCGTATATATAAAGGGGTTGCGCTTCTCTCTTTTTACTACGTGCGGATAGGAATTTCCCTTTATTTTTTAAGATGGCCCACCCACACCATCTGGATAGGTGATGTGGAGGAGCCACATGAACCAAATTTATGATGTGTATTAGCCACATTGGATTCCCATATAGGTGATTCCCTAGGATCAAGTGCAAAGGAGACGGAGATTTGACTGTCGGGAGATAAGTAAGATTGACGGCGGACGTTGATAGCTCCTCTAGAACTTGCATAGTGGTTAGTAGCGGGGAATGAAGATCTGGCCGTTCGATGACGATGGAGATAAATATTCATGGAACATTCCGTGTCAAGAACATGAGTGATGATCAATAATGGTTTATAGTGCTTTGATAAAGTGCATGTTAAAATAATAATAATAATATATTTTTAATGTCAATGCTGAGCGAGACATCAATTTGGTGTACAAGAATTTTTTGTTGCGTAGTGATCAAGGATGATTTTAAGGAACCCTACTTATTTAAAAGTGTATAAATGTTGGCAAATATTACCAATTCTTAAAACGCCACCTATAAAATGATAGGCAATATTCTTCAAAAAAATATTTTTATATAATAATTTGGCGATTTTTGGGGTGAAATTTTTTTACCTCACCAAAATCGGACGAAAGAGGGCTTCAAAAAATGCAAAATGGCCTTTTGGGAGAAAAACATGGAAAAATAGCCCACTAGGCTAAAATTCGCCCCTAAAAATACCCTTGGTAGTGATTTAACTGCTAAAGTCTACAGAGGTGTACATACCCTACTACTTTGGATTTGAATCTGTGACCTCTTAAGAGGAAACACATGTTCTCAACCGTTAGGCCCACTCAAGTTGTGGATAGAATGGGATGAATGCCTGTTGGTGACAAAACCACCGAAAATATGTGTAATTTTTTTTATTGACAACGAATCCATAAGAATACTTTTCAAACCACCTTCTCGAGGGGTGGTTACCACTTGTGGTAAAGGGAAAAAGCAACGACGCGTTCATTCATATGGTCAAGTGGTATTGTGCCTCGGTAGCTAAAGGAAGGTGACATGGCCACACCCAAGATGATAGATCAACCGTTTCTAACACCTTAGCAAGCATGTGGAATGACATTTCATCCCCCTTTTTAGGTCAGCGAAAACAACTATTTTTCTTATGTGTTTGATTGCATCAAATTGAGAGGTCACAAGAGGGAAAGCATCGTTGACCCCCCCCCCTTTTTTTAAATTGAAAAAGTTTGATTTTGGATTCAACCGCAACCATTGGAGAAACATAAAATTTGTCAAATATTGGAATAGGATTGTATGTTATAGAACTAAATTTGTTTTTAGTCTACATAAAGTAGAAAAAGAGAAAGAAAATTCCATAATGGAGCATCAGATCACAAAACTGAAAATTGCTTAGTAATATCAGTGATAGGTATTATCGAGACCAATAGAGAAGTATTTACGGTTGTCCATATTTGACCTTTAGTAGGTGTCTAGATTTTTCCTCTGGGTTTAAATGCATAGATAGGAAAAGTGTTGATAGCCATAATTTGACAAAAATGTCAATATGGATATTTTCTGGATTATATAAAAAAAATATTATTTTTATATACGAGGAAGTAATAAATATAGAAATTGTGTTTACATGAACACTTTTGTATATTCATAAGTGTATCAAAGACAGTTAAAAGTTCATCATTTAGTATAGAAACCTTTGGTCTTGATTCGGCCAAGAGAAACATCATCATTATATGATGCACAAGATCCCTATAACGCTGAGATAGGTGCAATGGGAGAGAATGTAGATATTGAAAATGTAGAGACAATCCAATGGTAGGAGAAACCAAGTGAATCAACTAGACATTGCATAAACCATGAGTATTCTAACGATGGAACTGCAAAGTAGTAGAGTAGACAATGAAAGGATGATTAAAGCTCAAGAAGAAAAGAATCAACTAAATGCAACTATGGTTAAAATTCGGATAGATATTCAGAGGAAGATTAACTCTAGGAATCACTCAAAAAATCAAGAAAAAAGTGAGAGTAGATCAAGGAGGAACTCTCACAAGAGGTCCCTTAGTTCAAGAAATTTTATAGAGGTAAGTCATATACTATAGAAATATCTTCTAATGAGTCATATGACTCTAAGGATTCCACTAATGGATATAGATCTCCATCTACAAGAAATAAGAGGAAAAGGTATTCAAAAAAAAATTATATCGAGAATTTAGGAAGGCCAAACCTCCTACATTTAATAGTGAGGTAAAATATGGTCAAGAATCTACAGCTTAGTTTCTTGGGATGAGGAAGTATTTCCATGTCTAAGACTACTAAGGAAATATGAATGCAAGAGTGGACATATTCATTCTTAATGGAAGGGAATCTATATGGTGGGATCACCTTAGACAATTGAAAATGATCAATGAAAGGAATATTCTGAGGAAGTAATTCAATACGTACTTCAAGAAAAATCACCTCTCTCATAGTTATTATGATGGAACAAATGAAGAATTTGATGAGATGAAATTGGGCCAAATGACTATGGAGGAATATGCAAATAAATTCTTGGAGTTGTTGAGATATGTGAAGTTCATCATGGATGACAAAGTGAAAATAAAACTTTCTTTAAGTGGTTTTCCCCAATCTTATAAAGATATAACTGAGATTGATGAGCCTCAAAATCTAGATGAGAACATAAGAAATGTCATGTATTGTTATGATTAAGCCAAAACAAAACCAAATTTATGTAAGGCATGGAAGGAAAAGAAAAACGACAAGTTTGAATACCACGCTGTCACGTACCCATACCCCATCATCATGCGGAATTAAAATTTCATCGAGAGCCTTTTCTGCTCATCGAAACATAGGGCATGGTCATGAACCACATCTCAATATTTCCCACATTGCCACGCTCCCTCTCGTCTTCCATAGATCAATTCGACAACCTGGAAGGAAATATCTTAGAGGAGATCAGACGGCGGAGAGAAAACGCGACAAAAATGAATGATCATAAACGATCCCATAGATTGGAACCAAATCCACGGTTCAGAATCCATCCACAAAAATCAACGTTGCGGAAAGCCTGAGTTGTGGTGTCAAAAATTTATAAAACTCTCAACCTCACCTCCCGCAGCCCGCATCGGAAACAGATCAACGGCAAAGAATCATCCCGCGGAGATTGACAACGTGGATATTTGAATGGCGAGATTGGGGATTGTGGAAATCGCAACACCACGACTCCCGCATCCCATAAATTGCGGAGAGAAATTTGCGGAAACCAAAATCTACGAAATGGCATTCCGCATCCCGCATCCTGCAAACCTACAAATTTGGGCAAGGGATCATTTTTACTAGGAAACTCAGCTTTTCCACTGAATTCTTGGATCGATCTGATCATTCAGGCCATTAAAGATCTGGCTAATCTACCCTACAACTTAGTTCAAAATGCACTGATGGAAAACATACGTAGATTGCTATAATTTGTGAGTTATTCAAAGGGATAATGCATCAATTCCACATAATGACATATTCAACACATTCCATCAAGCAATTTACAATACAAGAAATACAATTGCAGAGAATAACAAGGACAAGAGCACTTATCTTGCATAAAACTTGTCCCACAACTAGCTATGTCACGGCAACGTGCCTCCCAACCATAGGCCAGTGTGCTCCTTAGTCTCTCAGCGACACTGCCACCCCCGAGCTGGGCATGATTTCCTACAAGAATAAGGGAACACTAGCAGACTTATACATAGCCAAGGTGTAATAACACTCAGCCAAGCCAACACAGTGGGGTTTATTGAGTTACAAGGTAAAACATTCTAGCAGATGGGTTTCATAGGCCTCCTAGCTAATCCATCTAACAGTTGGGTTCATAGAATGAACACAATCAAGCCAACCTTCACCTTTAAGGACGAGTTAAGCCAACAAATGGGTTTATTAGACTATACATAGTTAAGCCATCTCACTACTGGGTTTATCAAGCTACCTAGCCAAGCCAACATTCGCAGTTGGGTTTATCAGACTGTCGAACCAAAGGTTACACACCAGGTCAAGCACATCAAGACACAACCAAGCCAACAGATGGGTTTATCAGGCTACCAGCCAAACCATCCTTCCAGTTGGGTTTATCAAGCTTCCAAGGCAATGGGAAGGAAGAAATGCTAATCTAGTGAGCTCATCTACAGAGCTAAGAACACCTTCATAAGACCTATCTGGCCTAGATTCCCCACTGCCTACACACCCAACAAAAATAAGTGTCCCCTTCTCTGCTCCATAGTCCCTCGGGCTACACCTTCCATTCCAGTTCTCTTCAGGATGTGCGTAGCAGATTTACCAACCGCTCTTATCTTATCCTGAGGTTCCACACTAGGTTTGTCAAGCATGTTCTACATCTCTCCCATTCCTAAGTCTTGTACATAGCTCAGACCAGAACCATGCTACACAGAAAAGCAACCATAGGGATACCTTACAACACAGGTTTACTTTGGAACACGAGTAACAGGGTCTCATACACTCCATAGTTTAAGATAACGCTGCAACACAGCAATGAAAGTCCTTCCAAGGGAACAACACTCGCAGAAATCGAAGGATACACACAAGTAGAGTTCCGATGCTAACACAATGTCACTAAAACATTCGCAGAACACAAAGGATACACATAGGAAAATCTCAGCTACTGAAGAGCTTCCCGTGAATGGACAAGGAAGATTGAATTATTTGAGCTAGTACGTTCCACCACTCTCAAAATGTGAGAGTAAATCTAAACATGAATGCGCAGGTCAAAACCGGCACACGGTTCTTGGTGTTTCTTGTCCATGCAAGCAAAAAACGACATTCCATGGCTGGGTGATCTACCCAATTCGAAATTTCCCATGCTCTTCCCCTTCTAAGAAATAAATCCCTCAACCACCTTCTGGCAGAATAAATGGTTGGAAAGAAGACAAGAAAGAGGGTAGTTGACATGGATTTTCCCCATCGAGGCTCAAGGTTAACATTCCTACCCCCTTATCCTTAGGAAAATCATGCCCCCATCTCATTATTCGTGGCATTGACATAGCTGGTTGTGGGTTTTTCATTAATTTGCATATTTACATGATGTTTACAGACATGCTTGACTTAGCACAGAAACCATAGGCATCAACCATGATCTCCTATATACCAAACATTTATCAATGACATGGCCATGGACTTGAGATCCTTGTCATGATTCAATATAATATTTACATCATATACATTAATGCAACAGGGTCAAAACCAGGGTGTTACATTCCCCTCCCGCTTCAATAGCATTGTCCTAAGTTCTTACAAAATTTGAACAAAATGCTGCACTGGAATCGCCTCAGTGTTCTATAGATTTGAACAAAAATGGATGTGTCAATCGCATGGGATCATCCAGATCCCACGTAGCCTCTTTAGGATCGTAGTGCTCCCACTGCACCTTTACCTGTCTGATGGCTCGGTTCCGAAGCATGGTGACCTTCTTGTCGAGGATGCGCATTGGATCGATTTGAAACTCTCACTCGGGTTCCACTTGAATCACATCCCAATTTATCACATGGTTATGGTCATGTATATATTTATTAAGCAAGAAAACACAAAAAAAAATAAGAGCTCTAGTGCTAGTAGGCAATGCAAGTCTATATGCAACTGGCCCTATTCTTTCAAACACTTCAAATGGAACACAATATCTTGGTGATAGCTTGGCACAACTCCCAAGATTCATGGAACTCTTCTTTTCCCTCACTATGAGGTAAACATGCTCCCCAATACTATACTCTCAGTTCATCCTATGCTTATGAGCATACCTTTTCTATTTGTCTTGGGCTTCCTTCAGATTCTACCTAATCTTTACAACATCCTGCTCCATCTCCTTGAGCAATTATGGACCAATCACAACCCTGTTCACTGGATTATCCCAAGTCACTGCTGTTCTATACCTCCTGCCATACAAATCTTCATATGGACTCATCACCAAGGATGCGTGCTATCCATTATTATAACCAAACTCTACCAGGTGTAGATAATCTTCCCACTTGGTTAGTTTGTCCATCGCATACATGCGAATCATGTCTTCTAGTACTTGGTTAATTCTCTCTGTCTGCCCATCAGTATGAGGATGGTAAGCAGTGCTAAAGTTTAGCTTTGTACCCAAATCCGCAAAAAACCCCTTCCAAAAATTGGAAGTGAACTTGACATCTCTGTCAGAGACTATTGCCTTGGGAAATCCATGCAATTTGAAAATCTCCTTCATGAAGATCTTTGCAATGCCATCTGTTAAGTCATGAATTTGTTTTCATTAGTCTTATATTTTGTTTGTGTTTTGAAGCTTGCTTATTTGTCTACTTATAGTAAATTTTGGTTTAGAGTGCAATTTTGGGTTTATGCCATTAGGTTTCCATCATTTTTGTTTTTTCTTATGTTCTGAAGGGTTCTATAAGATATATGTTGATTAAAGGTTTCATGAATAACACCAAGATCAAGGTTTATCACATAAACCTAATTTAAAGTTAAATTAGGGGTCAAATAGCACAAAATTTGATTTTTAAACTTTCTTGTAGCGCAACAGTTAAAATTTTGTACTGGCGTGCTACAAGAAAATCGTGGGTGCAAAATTTGTCAGTTTTTACACCAAATTCTCCAATGATTTCGCTCCTGGGATGACTAATCACATGTGTAGGCAGGTTTGATACGTGTTTCATCAAGATAATCATGTAAACAGGTGTTGGCTATGACAGGAGGGAGATCGTGGTAGTCAGAAGTAAAGGCATGGAAAATCATGACAAATAGTGGAATGAGGCGATATTGACGGGAAAGAGGTTCTCGAGTTAAGCATTATGAAGATGGTGGAGAAGTGGAATGAAGACACATTGCTAAAAATCAGGAATTGGCAGTTGAAGAAGGAATTTAGGGTTTCTCAGTGCGATAGTTGGAAGTAAGTTGAATACTTGAAGACACCTGGAGGGTTCAATTCAACATTCAGATAGTCCAAGAATCAACTTTTAACACCTATAGCAAGCTGGGAGTGAGGTATTCCATGTGACTTTGTTCATGGCCTGTTAAATTGGGGTTTTTTTCTATTAAGCCTTCTAATGTTAAATTGTTAAAAGAAAACATAAACTCATGTATTCAAAAAACTCCCAACGGTGAGAGATCAGTCCAAAAGGTCTAAATGAACATATTTGATGTTAGTAAAGTTCAGCAGCAGCTTTGTTAAAAATTTTGGTGCTCTGTTTGACATAATTATCCAAGATCAATATAAAACATTCCCTGCATTGATAATAGAACTGATTGTTAAAAAATCAAGGAAAAGCAGCCAAGGAGAATTCAAAGGAGAACTGACTATGAAAACTTGTGGAAAATAGGTTGTTAAGTCACTAACAGGTTCTGAAAATCACACAGAAGCATCATCAAGCCTGGGGAAAGCAGATGAAGAAGAGTGGGAAGACCAACAGGGATGAACCCACTGAGCTGAATTGGATAGACAAATTTCCAAGATGTGCTGAAATTTTTGAGAATGCTGGATGGTTGAAATTTTTTAAAAGGATTGATGGATCTAATACTGAAGTTTCTCACAAATTTACTCAATGTTATAACAAACATATAGTATCATTTGATACTCTAAAGTTCAAATTAACTGTAGATTTGGTGGCTAAAGCAATAGGGGTCAAGAATGAAGGAGAGCTTTGGTTCAAAAAGGTGGCATTTACCTTCAATGCCCAAAGGTATCTATTGCCTGGCATTGTTCCAAATTGGAGCAAGGGAGTGCTCATACATAATTTCAGAGCTGAATGGGTATAGCCTATCAAGGTTCTACAAAGCTACATTACATGTGAAGGGAGGTATGCTTTTTTCTTCAAGTATCATTTCAGGTTTCTTCAACACTTTAGTGGTGAATCAAGGATGAATCTCCCTTTCTTCCTGCTAAAGAGCTTGCAAAAAATGTCCAACAGGATCAAAGAACATCATGACCACACTGCACAGTCCATCTTTCACCATGGATTGATCAAGCTTATTATCAGCAATGTTCTGTAGAAAGAAGGAAAGACTTGGGATTACTTTCTCGTTTGGTTTGGATTCCAAAATAAGCAGGAAGGAAAGCCTACCAAAAACCAGGTTGATAAGGGACGAACGCTAATTAGAAAATTAAGACAAAAGGTGAAGGTTGAAGATGATAAATGTGTCAAGTTAGAGGAAGTGGCAGAACCTTCAAAAGGAGATTATGAATCTCAGAAACCTCTGGTTGAAAGTGAGAACAAAAATTTTCTTTTTATTCACAAGGAAACCCAGCCCGTTCAAAATGAAGCACTAGCAGAAGCACTTATTGATGAAAAAATTGTTTCTGCAGAGAAGGTTTCAGTAGAGGAAGAAAATACTAAAGTCCAACAACAAAGTCCAATCACCATCTTGTCTGAAGATGAAGCATATTTGTTGGAAGTCGATGAGTTGACTGTCAGTGCTAAGATTAGGGTTGGCACACAAATGGAGTTCTACAGTCAGGAGGATAAGACAGTAATACCAAAGAGAAAGAAGATTAAAGTTAACGAATTTTCCTCTATTATGCATCAAGGAAAATTTTTAAAGATGGTAGGAGAGTTTGCTCCAGGCTGGAGACCCAAAACTAGACCCAAAAACAAATTGAGGCTAAACATGAAGAAGTTATTGAATCCTAAGTTGAAAACAGAAGGAATAACTATGATTGACACTTCTTCCTCAGATGAAAAGTTCGAGTCTAGCAAGGGTGACAACAAAGAAAAAAAAACATTAAAGACATAAGAAGAATCTAGCCTCATCGAGACAAAATTGTCTGCTATGTTTTTGGAAATACGAGGTAAGCTTTTGAAGGAACAACAAAAAGATGAAACATAGATTTCTTATTCAGAAAATAAGCTGTTAATGGATGAAAATGCTCCTGCTGAAACAGATAATCAATAAAACCCAAGTGTTCATGATACTTCCATAGAGTTGCTTCCTGAGGATGAGGAAATCTTCAGAAAGCTGAACATCCCATGGTTTCCTAGTGAGCTACAAAGTACTACAGGAAGCAAGGAATTTGACTCAGAGAAGGAAAATTTGCAAAGAGCCATCAAGCAGTATAAACATCAAATAGAGTATATGCAAGAAATAAATGATGGTTTGATTACAGCTAATAGAAGACTCAGGGAAGACCTAGAAGAGGTGAATGATCACTACCAAGAACTCATTGCAGTCTCCAAAGAGGCCTTAAAAAGGAAAAGAAGTACAAATTTGTAGTTTGTAGGATTAGAACAGACTAT
The DNA here is from genome assembly GCA_001517045.1 of Pseudotsuga menziesii. Classification (NCBI taxonomy): domain Eukaryota; kingdom Viridiplantae; phylum Streptophyta; class Pinopsida; order Pinales; family Pinaceae; genus Pseudotsuga; species Pseudotsuga menziesii. The sequence goes on from LPNX010984862.1 coordinate 813,272, forward strand.
CAGAAATCTACAGCAACAGAATAAGGAGCTTACAAGAAGAATGACAGAGATGGAAGTTGAGAAACAGAAAGCTAGGAGAAAGGCCCAAGCCTTAGAGGTGATATCTCTGTTAGCAGAAGTTGCTAAAGACCTATGAGCATTTTGAGCAAAAACAGTTACTTTTTATTTTTGAAGAGTACTTTATTTTTGTAATTATTATTTTTATAATACCCTATCGATGAGTAGGCTAAAAAAAACAGTTAAGGTTTAGACTCTAACTGAATTTTGAAAAAATAGTATTTAGGAAGGTCACAAAAACAACAAGGGGTTCGACTTTTGGATGGCTAGAGGACGTCTCTTGACTTATTGATAAGCTAAGTACTTGAATCTCATGTGTATTTGATGAACTAATTATGAAATATATGCTCCATATTACCATTCAGTCTGTTCTTTGGCTTCATTTTTAGCTTGTTTAGCTACACAATTGATAATTTCATTGATGGTTTATATTTTTTATGCTTGTAGTGTTTGTCAGTTGTGAATGAACTTCAATGTTATGTTCTGTTTGATACCTGGTTATTATATTATGCATCTCAGTTCTTCTTTACTTGTGATTTAGTTCCTATTTGGGTTATGAGTGTATTCCCTCTTGTCACCAAACCTCACAACCAGAAAAATCTTTCAAAACCCTAAAAACCTAGTTTTGTTTGATTGGATATTTGAGATTGTGTTGGCTTGTTTCTTTGTAGTCTGGAAACAATTTCTGGCACAAACATCTTTGGCGCCGTTGTCGGGGAACAAAATTGAAAACATATTTTTCCCTTGGATACTTATCATTTCACTAATTTTAAGAGGTGAACTTAAACCAGCACATCTTTAAGACTATTTTTCACCAGTTTGTCACAGTGGCTACTAGGGGAGTTGGAACTAGAAACAGACCTATTTCACCATTGCAGTTGGGTGTTACATATCCTGAACAGATATTGAAGACAACAAAAAATATTAGAAGGTCTCAGTCATTACCATCACTATTTGACCCTGACCAGTTGGATGGTTCATCAATTTCATCTGTGTTGAGAAAAGAAGAAGAAACTTCACCCTGGTTAAAGCCTATAATTCCTGACAGTAACTTCCAAGTTTTTACTAATCCTCAATCTTTCAGAAAAGCTAAAATAGTATCCCCTGGTAAGATACCTCTTTTTCAGTTGAAAGTGGGTAAAAACCCCTTTCAGCCAAGTTCCAGTCAAACCTCTTCATCACTAAAGTCAATTAGCCCTAAAATGGAAGCCCAATATCAGCCTATAGACATGATGGACTGAATGGTTGTAGCCAGATATGCACCATTGGTTTTTCCTCATCCTTTAAATGCACTACCTGGAGGTGACTATCAGAAATATTTGCCTAGGTTTAATGGGCAGGGTGAAACTACAGCTGAAGAACACTGGGAAGCTTTCCTTAGTTATGCTGATATCAAAAACATTAAAGCCAAGGATGTATGGATGAGAATGTTCGTGCATAGCCTTGATGGAGATGTCAGGAAATGGTTTAGGGAGTTGCCTGATAACTTGATCACTATCATTGAAGAACTTCGTGATCTCTTCATGAGACAATGGGGTGACACCAAAGACCATACATACTACATAACTGAGTTTGGAGCCCTTAGGAGGAAAAAGGATGAAACTATTGCAGACTTTTTAAAGAGGTTTAACAAAATGTACAGTAGAATTCCTGTAGAAATAAAGCCTACAGAAACATCTGCAAAACTTACATATCACTACAACAAAAACTGGATTTAGCGTCGAATTTAGCGCCAGATTTTAGTGTAATTTTTTTCCAATTGTGGTGAACAATCCGGTGCTAAACTAGGTGCTATTGTACATTTTCGTAAAACGCCGTCTATTGCATCTTTTTTTCCCTCCTTTTTAACATCCATTTTTTCGTCTATTTTTGCGCCCAAATTTTTGCATGTAATGTTATGCCTTTATTTGAGCCCAATTTTTCAACTTCTATTGCATCTTTTTTTGCGTCCTTTGTTACATCCTTGTTTGCACCCAGTTTGACACTCATTTTTGCATCCAATGTTGCGTCTTATTTTCCTCCTAGTTTTTCATCGTGTCTTGCACCCAATTTTGCACCATGTTTTACATAAAATTATGTGTCCAATTCTGCATCTAGGTCTGCATCCAATTTTAGGCCCAATATTGCATCTAGTTTTGCATCCAAATTTACTTATAATGTTGCATCCCCATTTGCATCTAATTTTGTATCTTGTTTTACGTCTTTTTTTGTATCCATGTTTGTGCCAAATGTTTCATATCGTTTTACGTCATATTTTGCATCTAGCTTTGCACCTAGTGTTGCATCCCGGCTGATGTCTTTTTTTGCATCTATGTTTGAGCCCAATTTTGTACCCAGTGTTGCGCCTAGTGTTGTGCCTAGTTTTGCACCCATGTTTGTATCTAATATTCCATCTAGTTGTGTGTCCAATGTTGCATCCCATCTTGCACTCAATATTACGTCTAGTTTTACATCCAATGTTTTGTCCCATCTTGCATCTAAAATTGTGTCTCGTTTTAAGTTTTTGTTTGTGCCAAATGTTGCTTCCAGTTTTGTACCTAGTGTTACGCCTAGTTTTATGTCAATCGATACACCATATTCTGTGCTCAATTTAATGTCCAATTTTACATCTAGTTAGGAATCCACTTTTTCATCTATTGTTGCATCTAGTTTTGGACCTATTATTACATCAAGTTTTGAGTCATTAATTGTGTCTAGTGTTGAGTCTCTTTTTGCATCCAATTTTGAGTTTAGTGTGACATCCATTTTTATGTCCACATTTGTGTCTGACATAAGGTCGGATTTTGCATCCACTTTTGTGTTTGGTGTGACGTCCACTTTTACATCACATTTTTCATTTAGTATTGTATCTAATATTGCATCCATCTTGCACTACTACATTTTTAACCTTTAGAAATACATTGCAATATCATTAGGGCATGGAGGAATTGAACCACCAATCTCCTGCTTGTAAAGCAGGTGCTCTTCCATTGAGCTAGCACCCTTTAAGAATCAGGAAGAGGAGCAATATTATCACATAGATTTCATCACTGCTTTAAATAAGTACAGGTTGCATGCAAAACAATTGAGATCAATGAATTGTCCATGTTTAGTTTTTAAACATAAGCCTCTAACTGAGAAGCGATCTATATGTAACTTGTGTGATTTATGAAATACAATTTATATGTGTATCATTGAATGGGGAAAAATTAAAAATGCCCATTTATGAACATATAATGTATGTGTATTATTGAATGGCGAAAAATCCCCATAATTGAATGGAAAATGAATTTGTGAGATCCTTCTACAATAGCAGCTGAAGCATATACATACGCAAAAATAAAAAGGCATAATAGAGTTGCAGAAGTTGAAGAAACAGGGAGAGCTGGAGAGCTGGCCATTGACACAAGTGTAGACTTCTATCATGGAATGCACAAAACACGTACTTGCTAAAGAGATGTGAATAAAATTTACTTGGAAAAGATTCAACACTTGATGTAAGCCTATTGAATATTCAGTGCCATACTAGATGCAAAAAGTGCTCATAGAATATCGGTCTAAATTTGAGAATTTTAATCATATAACAATGCTCATAGTTGATTTTGCTCATATAACAATGCTTCTCCGGGCAGTAATATCCTGGATTCCAGTGTGACAATTTGACAATTGTAGGCACAAGTGTGTAAATTATTGGGTCATCTTAGGTATGACAAATTCACACATATGGGGCAATGGGAATTTGTCTAAAACTCACCTGAAAATGCTGTAGGCATACAAAAATCTTGGTAGAACTACTCCAGCCTATCTATAGTTGTAACTTTGAATATGTGCTCGCAGCTTAAGATTCATATCAAATGTGTGATCTATGAGACAAATTTCACAATTTGAAAGTAGCTATAGAAGTGCAGAGTAATACAAGTCACCAACCAAGAGAAATATTGAAAGCATTTACATAGTGATTTGGAACAAAATGCATTAGACTGGCCTGGATTTTAAATATGAAGGAGTGTCGGCCACGAGAAGCAGGCTAGGTTGGTGAAAGTGGGGTGCTATCACAGCCCCTGCTAATGTTCAATTCCCCAAAAAAGTGACAAGTGTGTTCCTGCAAGGGGGATATTCTAGTGGTTGAGCTGTCATGCCCATAAGTTGGATGCTGTTACAGACTCAGTCCCTGCCAGGGTTCAATTCCTCAAAAAAGTGGCGAGTGTGTTCCTGTAAAGGGGTTGTTGTAGTGGTTTAGCTGTCAATAACTTACTCATAAGTTGGGAAGGTAGACACACAACCAAGTCCCCACCTCTGATAGGTGGTGGATGCTTGTCACTGCATTGTGATAAGGAAGAATTTAAAAAAAGTATGAAGGCATGTCTCTAAGTGGATATTCTCAGAGTCCATCTTAATGATATTTGGTTATTCAAGTAAAATTTTGATTAATTTACCTGATCCTACTGTTATCTAATTTTCTAGCTCCAGAATACCTATTTTTATCCTTATATTATTATAATCACAGATTAAAAAAAAAATTAATTAGACTATCAAAAAGACACGATAGTTTCAAGAATGACTTCTTCACTGATAAAGGCAATAATTGGCAACTTTTCTCACAAGATGTAATGAGATTGAGTGCTAAGGAAAGCATGATTAGCCAACTATCATTGGTAAGTTAGCCCCCCTGAACTTTTATATATGCATTCCATGAAGCCATATCTAGGAGCAATAAACATAATATGCAGTTTCATTCTCATTAAAATGTGTAATTTAGGAGCAATAAAAATTTGTAACCCTTGGTGGCTGCTGTTCTAATGTTCTCAATAAGTAACTCAAATATTGAATTTAATAAAAAAAAAAAAAAAAATTTCTGTGCATTGCAAATTTGCAACAGGCACACAATAGCTGGAAAATAAACGGCAGTAGCAAAAAAGTAAAACACATACATACACAGTGATTTCTCCTTAAAATCGATTTCTCATTGTCTTTGATCAAAGCTTACAAGCAGGCCTCTGTAGCCTCCTTAAAACAGAAGTTGTATAGTCAAATAAATCTTCTCAAACAGAAGTGTACGACCTATGTAGGGGATGCACAAGCTACAACAATACAGCCTGTCTGATTTCTGCCTTTCTAAAACTACAAATCACTTTTCCTCTCCTCTCAACACTGAAGCATGCTCCAGTAATAACAAAAGAAAGTGTACGGCCTGCTCTGTAAATGTGTATCTGGGCATACAGAAAAGCTAGCTACAGCAGTGGTACAATATGTATGGCTTGCTAGTATCTTGCTGGTCTCTCTAGCAGATCTGCTCTTCTTTTCTTGAAGCATACTTCCTTCTCTCCTGCTCTATTGCTCTCTTCAACTATGAGGTCAACTTCTCCTCTTGTCCTTTTTATGCTTTGAGAAAATCCTAATCTCCTCAACCCTAACCACCACCTATCTCCTCTACAGGATGATGTTGAAAATCCATGTGTTATCATGACTCAAGACAAAAGCAGGGAGTTTCTGCACTCAAGCAATGATAAGGAAAAGTTTAAGGTGCGCCTAAACAAACTTAAGAAAATATATACTATTATGTATGGTTTAAGCATTCATCAAAGGTATTGGCAGTCTAGTTTAGAGGATTCAAAATATATGCATGATTCTTCTAGTTTGTTTATGGATGATTTGATGAGAATTATAATTGGACAGTCTGGAAGTTTGTTTCTCTAGAATCTCATTTAGAGCATTTTTTTTTCTTGGCATATATTCACCTGATGTGTGTAAACAAATTATCATGATATCTCTTTCCAAATAATTGTAAATTGCTTCTTTGCACAGTTTTTCTTTAGGGCTACACTACTACAACAAGTGCATGATTTGTTGAAGAATATTGGTAACCAGCTTGATACTTCCAGTGCAATGATTGATGAGATGGAAGCTTTGATTAAACCCTCTGTTAAAGAACTCGATGAATTACAGGAAAAGATAAAAAGTATGGAATATGTTGAAGAAATGTCCCAACAGGTTCAGCCATTGAAAAAAAAACTAGCATGGTCTTGGGTCTATGAAATAGATAAACAAATTCAGCAGCATAGGGTCAGGCTTGAAAAGAGTCAAGCACGAATACCGACATGCCAAGCAAAAATTGACAAGCAGTAGGTAAACAAAAGTACACTTAAAAGTTTCAATGCCTGCTATGGCTTGTGCTAATTATGCTAAAAATACATCAAAATGTGTTGAATATTGGTGTTATTCCAATCTTGTCCAATGATTATGTGTGGTTTAGTACTTATGTGGATCAAAGTGACATGGAACTAACCAGCTATCTCAGATGGGAGCAGTAGCCTAATTTTGTGCATACGACCATAATCAATTTAAAACAAGGGATTCAAACAATATTTAGATTGGTTCAATTAACACAATTCAGGGGGAAATGAATAGTTATCTTGAAATGCTGCTGTGGCGTGCACATCAAATTCGTTACCTCCACATCTCATTCCTTTGTATGCTTACCACGGAGTGAGATGTTGAGCTTACACGGACCACAACTCGGCAATGATTTATTGTTAGGAATATTATCGCTAGAAATGGTGAATATACGACAAGTTTTGGATAATCTAGTTTGTTTTCAAAGGCTAGCAGTAAATGATGCAGAATTTGCAAGCAGGCATGAAGATGATGCTCTCTTTGGAGATCTATTTTTAGAGGCTAACAGGCAAGTAGTCATCTCTGATGGACATGAATAGCCCTGCTCTGCAAATGACAGTGTTTCCAACTCCAGTAATATTCCTTTACAAGGAGCTGTTGAAGTGCTTAGTTTTATTAAAGAGTGCATTTTTTCTCCAGATTGGCATTCTTCTATTTACAAAGAAGCCTGTCACCAACTTAATGAAGAACATGTCAGTGCTCTTTTACGAATGCTACAGCCACATCTTTCAGTTTATGAAAGAATGGAGGGGGCTGGTGTTTCAGATATGTCCTATGAAAAGCACTTCCTTGAACATTTTCACAAAGCATTCTTTAACCTGTTACATGAACTTGTTATGAGGCGTGCCTTATCCATCGAACTTGAAGAACACCTAGTAAATCAAGTTCTAAAGGTAGAGGATGGGACGTTTGCTTATATTGATGATGCTCTTGTCTTGTAGCTCGCATTCTTATTATAAGGACATCCACAGGGTCCAGTTTGGGAGATGACTCCTTAAGACTCAAAATCTGCAAAGGCTACGCTGGTTTTATTGTTGAGAAAGTGAAAGCTACATATTCAGGGTGCTTAAATATCCAAGAAGTTTGTGCAAGTCTTCCATCCCTATTTCATTTGGAAGTTCTTCTCATGGCTTTTCATTCTTCAAATGCATTTGAAAAAATCAAAATGGCAGAGAATATTTTTTCTACCCTCAGCAATGTAAGTTGTCCTCGAGTGGAACTTAACAGCACACAATTGGTTTGCTGGTCTTTGCTAATTTCAAGACTGATGTTGATTCCTCGGCACATGATTCTCCATGCTACAACCTTCCCATCCTGGTTGATGTTCAATATAAGAAATAAGTTAATACAGATTACACAAGGAGGAACTTTTCAGCTTCCCACAGGAACAGGCTATTTAGAATCATGGGTATATCGTGTGGTACAAAGTGTTATAAATGTGAATGAGGGATTCACAAAAGAGCATGGAATGGCTGATCTCTTTCAGCAACTGATTGTACTAATGTTGACAAACTTTGTAGTAGGCATGTTGGCAAAAACTACCCGAAATCACTATATGTTGATAAATACTTTAGGGAATAACTTGCTTAAAGTACATGTTATCACAGGGATAAGTGAACCTAGTAGGGATAACCAAACCAATTTTTATTATGGCACAAACAAGTATTTCATCCCAACTAGGCCCCAAATGGCAGAGATGCACCGAAGGATACTCTGTGCTTTGGAAAAGTTGAAGGGATTTTATAAAGCAAAGAATCCACATGACATATATTCGTTACATGTTTCAACATCCACCAAGCAACACATAGATTGATTGTACTTACAACTATTCTTTGGACTTCCCACACGCTATGCACATCCAAAATCTCCAATATCTCCATATAGAATTACATCCAAAAAAATCTCCATAACCATCGAATTACTTGGAAACGACTCAAACGAAATGGAAGTAAGTAAAAAGATTCATGCTAAAACCAAATCCCAAGTAGTGTAGTACTGTCACCGTAAATAACAATGTCATGGTGACAGGTTTTATTTTTATTAATAGTTGCATTCGGACGTTGTGCAAGCACCGTCAAGTATAATGAAAATATAAGTTTTGGCACCAAATCATAATATACCGTATGATTTATACCATGAAGAAAATACCTTGAGAAGGTAAGTTCTTATATATTTACTTAAAGTAAAGTAAACCAATCATTCATACCAATGAAAAATTCATTCCAAGAATAATAATAAGCAGTGCATAAGACAAAAACTTATTTCACAAGATTTTTAAGAAATCGAGGTCATACAAAACACTTCTTCAAACTAATTAATTAAAAATCCATTCAAGTTAGATAATGCTCCTTTTGGCAATAGTTATAATTATATATGTATTATTCAAGAGTCTTATAATAAAATATTCATAAAGAGCAGAACCTTGCTGTTTGTACTTGCTGATATAAAACAAACTAATTAATTAAAAATCCATTCAAGTTAGATAATGCTCCTTTTGGAGATAGTTATAATTATATATGTATTATTGAAGAGTCTTATAATAAAATATTCATAAAGATCAGAACCTTGCTGCTGTACTTGCTGATATAAAACAACAGGCCAAAGTTCAAGTTAAGTCTCTTTTTGAGAGTTCATCTCAGCTGAAAGTGAAGGAAGGCGCAATTTATAATAATGATATAAATTCTAGGAGGAGGAGAGGAAATAATAAATAATAAAGAATAAATTAAATCTTATAAAATTTTATAATAAAGAAACTATGTCAGGTGATCAAACGGGAAACCTTATTGAGCAAAAGTAGACAGAGTTTATAGGGTATTTACATAATAATATAACTCAACCATATTTCCAACTAGAGGATGAATTTCCAATGCCACACATATTTCCAATTTGACCATCACCAAGAATTCCAGAAAAATCATTCAAGATGACAGTTTTTTCAATACCACATCCTCGTGGATAAATACATTGATAAGTGGACTACCAAAGGTAAGGCCAAGCAAAATAATGAACTCCAAACAAAATTACCCATGTAAAATGGCCATACCACCAGTCCAAACACATAAAAAACCACGAGTATAAAAGGGGGAATATCTACACTTTGATGGTGATTTGAAATTTTTCACAAATTTACTCCATGCACTGTGCATGAAGAAAACGAATTTTCTCCTGCAGCTTTGTTTTACACATGTCCAATGCAACTCAGCACAGGAAAAATCAAAGTAATTGAAATGTTATTCATTATCACAGTTTGCCGTGGCATGGAAAAAACTACTTCCCTTGCTTACAACAATAAAAATCCCACAACAAGAAAACAACTACTTTCCCTGCTTCTTCAGTGTATTTTTCTTTACAGAGGCCTACACATCTATTATAAGAGTGCTTGACTTGCGGACCATAGAAACCCTTATTGTCTTTCTAACAAGTGTTTGTGGGAAACTTTCTTAATCTTAGGCCAAAATATGCCCTTTTTTCTAATTATGCAATGATATTTCTTACTTCTATGTCCATCAGAAGATAAACCTTTTCCATTTTACAAAGCATCATAGCCATAAGAATTTGCAAAAATAATCAGAGCCATATAAATAGAAGATAGAGACAGTAAAAGATAATATCCTGGCAAACATACAACACGTCCTTAACCAGCGCACTCTCAGTGACCTCGAAATCCTCCTGGGAAACATCAACATCTCCACGTAGAGCCGCTTCCTTGGCATTTACCGGGTCCGGAACCAAATAGTTGATTTAAGACCACCAAAAACAAAGCTAGAAAAGTGAAGTAAGAAGCATCCGAGCTATCCAAGGAATTGGCAGAGTCAAGGGCTTGTGGTTGGTTTCCTTTATAGCTAATGACACACAAGATGTGCTAGTTCTACGCTTTTCGGTTATTAATCTACATATTTGGATGAATTCCATAGAACCGAGTAGTACGTTAAATGAGGAAACACTAGACTTACCACAGAGTCTCATCAATGAGTATAATAAAATAGTCCTCTTCATACTAAATGTCATTTAGGAAACAAGGAACTTGGAGACATCGAACAGAATCTCATCCGATCTCACCAGCCCTGCCCTAACAACAATGACCCAGCACCACACCAACAAAAATAGAGGGTTTCCCGTTTGCAAAGAAAAACCCCACCCAACTCATAAAAATAACAACAATAAAAAATGATTGCAAATGTCCGAATGACTTACCTTGCCATGGCGGTCACCAAATTCATAGAAGGTCATGGAGGCCTCTATCGGGCATCTGTTCTCAACCATCTTACCGAATTCAAAAAATCCAATGCTCTCACCGACAACGCCCCCTTTGTCATTGATGATCTTGTACAAGAGCCCCACTATAGGCGGAGCGCCTATAAGTGATCCGGCCTCCCTGAAACGCCTCAAGATCTCATGCTCACCGCGGGTAGCCAATATTTCACCATTAATATCCAACAAATTATGAGGTGGACCCTCCACTAAGGTGATACCTTTGCTTCTACCTCGTGATGTGGCAACGGGCATCGCAACGTGACTAGAACCTTCGATCTCTTCAGCCAGAGGAAGAGGAGGAGAATCCATCTTGGGAGACCATCCTGGCGAGCCCTCTCTGGGAGTCAGCATCTTATCTTAACCAGAAGAAAACCACCACTGAGTTCCCAACAACGACAAACCCCCACAGTCATGTGCAAACCATAAATAAATTCCTGTACTTCTGTTTCTTACATGTACAGAGCCGTTAGAACCGAACCCTCAAGCTCAAACAACACCTACTATGTTGTGAGTAGAATCTGCCATTTTTTCTTCTGAAACGAAGAAATGGACCATCCACGAGGTTTAGAGTTCGATCCCAGCAAAACCTCCTCCTTTTCTGCCTCGTCTTCTTTAAAACATCGGACTCCTTTTCGATGCCACACTTTATGATGGGAGAGTCCTTATTTTTCTGTTCACGATTGCATCAAACTGAAATGAAATGACAATATTCGATAATGGGACAAAATTCATCTACATATGCACTCCATCACATCCTATCATGTTTTTTACCTCATTGAGTCTAGCGAAACCATTAGTTAACCATTATGTGTATCATTTATCTTTTGTGCACATTACAAAATAAATACTTAACTCCCTGATTGTTTCTAATCTAAAAATGACTAGCCCGTGGCTCATAAATATTTGTGTGTTTCATTAAGAAACATAGTGAGTACATCATGTGTATTTATTTTGACCCCATATTCATAAATGTCAATGACTAAGTCTTCTATGACACCCATTAATCTTATGAACTCTCGTTAATAAACGAGGACAATTTGCATGGAAATTACTTCTAGCTTTGTGATCTAATATTCACCTATAAAAAAGAGGCCATGGAGATGTATTAAAAAAAAAATTAGATACATTGATATGATGTCACTAAAGAGTTAAAGAAACTTTTTTCCCACTCATATATTTCTGGTTATTTCCTCACCCTTTTTCCATATCAATATTACTAAAAATTTAAAGAAACCTTTTTTCTACTCCTACATTCCTTGTTATTTCCTCACCCTTTTTCTATTTGCTCATAGTCAGCCAAAAATGTTGGAGATTGAATCTACAAAGAAGAAAAATACCATCCCAATAAGTGTTTGGATACCACTTTGTTGTAACAAATCTTCTCATGTGTCAATTGTAAGTTCCATGTCTTTCAATTGGTGTAATAAAACATTTCCTAGTTTTACCCAAATAATTGTCTTGAAAATTTATATAAAGCAAAAAATCCATAGTTTAGAGCTTGTTTTCTTTTCTCTCGTTATTTAAGGTTAATTGGGATACTGACATGTCTAGATTTTCTCTTTTACTTTGTTTTTTCTATGCTTAGTTTCACAACCAACTAAATAAGGGATTTTTGCACACGTATTCCACAAAATATTCATAATAGATTGACAACTCCGATGGGGAGTTTGATCCAAAACCTTACACCTGTTTATGTGTATGATGGCTTATGTAAACTAGTATTCAATAAGATATGTTTTTGTTTAATTTGTTCCTTAGCATCCATCAAGAAAGTGTCAGTTTTCTCAAACTCTTTGTTTTTCAATTTCTCCTTGGAACAATTGTCAATCTCTTTCCTATGAAGAGCACATTAATTTTCCTTTGAAAATTTCATGACCATCCTACACACCATCTCTATTATTTAAGTGCACATCCCATGTAAGTCTCTTGTGCCTCGCTATGTCTGTGTAGCTAATAATATTGTTTTTAAGCAACTGAACATTTTATAGTTCTTGCTATGACTATTTTTCATTTTATAGGTAGTATTTAAGCACTTCTAGAAATACATTTATTTATCTCACTTTTTTCCTAAGTGAATGAGGATTGGTATGCACCAAATTCTACAAAAAAACATAAAAATAGAAAGAAAGAGTAGCCCAATACCTTGACTTCCTTATTGCATTAAAATTGGACCAATTCCATGCCCCAAGGAATCAAATCACATTGAAAGGTTTTAGTGAAGTTAGGAATGGATAATACATGAGTTGTACACATGAGACTTCCCTATATATGCATGAATGGGTTTTTTGTAGTTGTGCTCCAACATTTGCAAGTATTGATCCCATTGTTATTTAAGTTCGCGGTGGATGTGAACAGAATGAACCAAGGTTTTATGCATAGCCTCATACTAGTCCAATATTAGAGGGTTGGGGGTCCAAGATAATAAATTCGATTTGAAGGGGTTGGTTGAACTTAATAATCATGATGCTATGCTTATGCAAGAAACTATGGGAAAGTATCACTTTATTGTTCCTTATCTTAGAAAGTGGTTGGTAGGGTGGGATTTTTTTGCACTAGATTCAAAAGGTTTCTTAAGGTATTTGATTAGTAGTTGGAATAGAAATATGTTTCTAATGAAATCTTTGAATCTTCACTCGGGATTGGGAACTCATTTTTTCATCAAGGAACTAGGCATGTCTTTGATAATATTAAATGTTTATGGGCCTTATGAAGGTAAGAAACACTTTTAGGAGTAGGGAGGAATAGAGGAGGGAGTAGGGGAAAATAGAGAGAAGGATACAGAGAGAGAGGGAGAGGGAGAGTGGGGATAGGGGAAACATGTAGAAGATTCTACACAGGGCGTAACAGAGAAATAGGAAAATACAACAACGATGGAGAATCCTTTGCATTTGTTCTTAGAAATCATGCTACCTGACATAAAATTATAAAGAAGCCACATGAGTTGATTCAATACCCAATTCTTTCCATCTTCACTATTTTGATTCAATTCCAAATTCTCTCCATCTTCAATGGTCCTATTGAAGGAAAATGCACTCATTTCTTTAACGGAATGTGGCAGCTAGAAGTTGGGAGGTCATCCAGAGGCTCCATCAAAAAGAATTATCATGACTGGTACTTGAGTAATAGGCGGTTTGAGATCCGCTTGTTATAAATCCAAAGCTTCGCAGTGTTGCGCACCCAACCCGTTAGCCTCTATAATAGAGTAGGCTCACCCTGTTCGTTCTCAGCATCCAATGATCCTATGGATTTGGCCCCTTGTCCTCGTAATTTATGTACCCTCATAGAGTTTGAAGTATGGCTACTCATATTAGGTCTTCTGGCTGGGTCTTATCCTAGTTTTCCCTAATTAGTCCATTTGTGTGAATCCCTCTCATAAAACATAGTTGTAAATGCCAATATGTAGTAATACAAAATCCAATCGCAAGATAGCGATCTAAATTTTGGTGACTTAGCATCAGTAGCACCACTAGCATACATATATATTATATAGTATGTAAGAGAGCAACATCTAAGACAGAGACAGTAGAAACATCAACAGCGGTAGAGCTCCTAGTTTACTTTGATCCATCCCGAAAAACCAGGCTTTGAACGGCCTGGACCAAGAATCAAGACACCCACATTGCCAACTAGGCATCCTAAGAAGTCCTCATGGGAAGAATAATATTAAATCCTCTCATGGCCGAATTGGGGACAGACCAGATGGACCAAATTGATACTCATAACCCTAAATCCATAGATTGATTTAGCAGAATCCCCTTTGGGAAATGGGTAGTTGTACATAGATCTATATTTGAAAACTCCTTCATGTTTTGCTTCGCCTCCCTATGAAACTTCATTGTTTTTTATCTATATTTTAATTTGTATAATGTATAAAAAAAATAATATGCATATATATTTAATTATATTAAATCACATAACATATGAACTATATATATTTATTTATATTAAATCTTTTAACATATGAACTATAGTAATATATTTATATTAATTATATATTATTATTACATTTACGTATTTTACCATTATTAAGGTGAAAGAAGTTTATATATCATAAGGGTGTTTATAAAATATTTACCTATTTTATAAATTTGGTTAAGTATTATATTTACATTTATTACAGGTATAGTATGGATGGACTATGAATGTATGGATTTTAACATAATTCCCTAAAATGAAGCATGTTTTGTTGGGAGAAAGAAAATTGGAACAATTTCAATATTATGTTTCCCTTGTGGTTTGAAATTTGTACTTTGGTGGGGTGTTTTAGAATAATCCCACTTGTTATGCATGCTTTAAATGGTAAACATATCCCATATGCTTTAAATGATGATGATGATGAACTAGATGACAATGATAATGGTGATGTTTTTGATGATGACGATGATGGCAATGATGATGATGATCATCATCATCGTCATCTTTGTCATTGTCATCATGATTATCACAATAGTCATCATCATCGGCATAATCATCATCCATGTCATCATCATCACCATTGTCCTTGACATCATCATCATCAAGATTATTGACATTTTCATCAGTTATTCATCATTACCTTTGGCATAAGAAATAGCATCTACCCAAAATATGTGATTAGTGGAAAAGGGTCATGGAGGACACACACAATTTATGCATGACAAATAACAACTTATTTTTTAAGATGATCAACATCATCATTCTCATTGTATTCATCATCATTGTCATTGTCATCATCAACATCATCATCATTCATTTCATTGCCATCATAATCATTGGCAATGTCGTCATTTCCATTATCCTCCTCCTCATCATCATCATCCTTGTCATCATTCTCCTCATTATCAACAACATTATCATCATCATCATAACCATCCTCAATATCATTATAATTATCCTCATTTTCATCTTCAACATCTGGGTGTAAAACTAGATGCAAAAAAGGATGCAACAAAAGTAGGCGCAAAAGTGGGCGCATAATGGGGTGCACCAAAAATGGATGCAAAAGGTGATGCAAAAGTGGATGCAAAAAATGATGCAATCATGGAAGCAAAACATGATGAAAAAATTGGTGCAAAAGTGGATACAACCATGGATGTAAAATTGGATACAAAATTGGATTTGAAAGTGGGTGCAACAAAAGTAGATGCAAAAGTAGATGCAAAAGTAGTCGTAACACCCAATGCAAAACCCGATGCAAAAGTGGATGCAAAAATGGATGCATAAAGGGATGCAATAACTAATGTAAAATTGGATGCAAAAAAAGATGCAAACATGGATGCAAAAGTTGAAGCAAAAGTGGGTGTAAAAGTAAGCGCAAAAATGGGTGTGAATTGGGATGCGACAAAAGTGGATGCAAAAGTGGATGCAATAGTAGATGCAAAAAAAGACGTAAACATGGATGCAAAATGGGATGCAAAAAGGGATGAAAACGTGGGTGCAAAAGTGGATGAAAAAATGTATGCAAAAGTGGATGCAAAAATGGCTGAAACAAAACAAGATGCAAAACTAGACTCAAAACAGGATGTAAACTTTGATGCAAAACTTGGCGCATGAAGGGATGCAAAAAAAGAAGCAGAAGTGGATGCAAAAGTGGATGAAAACAAGGGCGTAAAATTTGAGGCAAACATGGGCCTAAAAGGGGGCGCAACAAGAGTAGATGTACAAACTAGGCGCAAAATTAGGTGCAAAACTAGGCTGAAAACCCGTCGCAAAACCTAATGTAAAACCTGGTGCACAACTAGGTGCAAAACCCGGTGCAAATTACACCACAATTTGCACCAAATTTAGAAAAAGGACGCAAAAAACGCCTAAAATAGCACCAACCCATGAAATTGCACCATTTTGTCCAAAAAATGAAGAAAAATACACTAAAAGATGGTCTAGATGCAAAAAAGGATGCAAAAAGAGACGCTAAATCCAGTTTTTGTTGTAGTGTATGCAAATTCTTTCGACCATGAATTTTCCTTACTTCTAAGAGAAAGGAGACCTATTTCTTTACTAAATATGCAGGATGCAACATTGGAGGTAGAATCTAACATATTGGCTTCCAATAGATTGAAGAAAGAAACAACTCAGCAAATATATGATAGGAAAGGAAAGAAATAAGCAGCTCCAGGAGGTTCAGCTTCCCATTCTGCTGAAGGGAAAATTGATGAGATGGCTAAGTTGGTGAAGATTTTGACTCCAAAATTAAACAAATTAGAACTAGAGAAAAATTCCAGCAAGCCTACTCTAGAAGGTGAAAGAAACCCCAACAATCAGAACCAATTTAGAAGACAATTTGCTCCCTGTTTCATGCCTAGAGAACTAAGGAATAATGATATCCAGCAGGAAAGGAGAGAAAATGAGGACCAAAGAGTACCCCCACCTCTTCAGAACAATGTTGATGATGAAGAAGAGGTTGATGATGAAGTGATATTTGAGGACACTGATCAAGATATGAACCATTTTGGAGAAAGATTGTTTGGGGGTTTTGTCACTGAGGAGGAATTTCTAAATACAGAATGCTATGATGCTGATATGTTCGAAATAGAGGATGATTTAGGTCTGAAAATGACTACTGTAATTGCTGATGTCTATCAAAATGAACTCAAGAAGACTGTGAATCTGAGGTCAGGTCCAAAACAGGTACTACAAAGCCCGAAGAAGAAGGTCGCTGTCCCTGCTAACCAGCCATCTAATCCTGTGACAGACAAAAGACAAGTTTAAAAAAAACAAAAGAAGAAAATGGAGGTTAAAGAGGTAAACAAAATTGTGCATAATTTCAGCCTGGAAAATGAATTAGGTAAGTTAAAGATTCATGTACCTTTAGCTGAATTAATGAAAAACCCTTCATATAAGGAATCAGTTCTTAAGATGATTAATTCAGTAAGCAATCATCCTATTTCTGATACGATGAATTTGCAAGAAGAAAATCCTAGGATTTTCATTGGATCAGCCTTGGCTGAAAAGACTAAAAATGAAGCAGGTGCTTCACTACCATTCTACATTACTCTGACAGTTCATGAACAAATGATACATAATTGTTTGTTAGATTCGGGAGCATCACACAATTTTATGCCAAAGGCTGTTATGGAAGCTTTAGGTCTGAGTATCACCAAACCCTATCATGATCTGTATGAATTTGATTTCCAAGCAGTGAAGTGTTTAGGGATAATAAAGGACATGGTTGTTAGTTTGGCTCAATTACCCATGAAAAGTGTGATCATGGATGTAGTGGTAGCTGATATTACACCTAAATTTGGGTTACTTCTCTCTAGGTGTTGGGCAAAGAAAGTTGGTGGAACCTTACAAATGGATTTATCATATGCTACTATTCTTATGTTTGGAGGAGAAAAAATAAGACTGTACAGAGAGCTTCAATTTTCCTATATTGTAACAGATGACAAGAAACCTACCAACCATCCACTGTATGCTGTTGATAAAGACCTAGGTACTTTCATGTTACATTTTAGTGACGATGACAATACTGCTGGTTTGTTACAAGTTGAAATGGAACAGCTAGTAAAATGTAGTAGAGAACAGGACGATGAATTGTGGCAATTATACTTTGATGGATCTTCTTGCAAAGAAGGTGCTGGAGCAGGGGTTCTTCTTATATCCCCTGGAGGTGAAACAGTAAAGCTGATGTATAAATTAGAGTTTATTACTACAAACAATACTGCTGAATATGAAGCTTTTCTATTAGGATTAAAAGTTTCCAAAGATTTGGGCATTCAGCAGATTTTTGCATTTGGCGACTTCGAATTAGTTGTTCAACAGGTGAAGAACAACTATCAAGTGAAGCAGGGTTTGTTGAAAGTCTACCGAAATGAGGTATGGGACATGATTGAAAATTATTTTGTAGCTTTTAACATCACCTATATTCCAAGAGACCATAATCAGACCGCATATTCATTGGCCTTGGCTGCTACACACGTTAGAATCCCCAAGACCACTCAGTTGAGATATCCCATTGAATTTTGGTACAAACCATCTGTACCTGATAATGTAAAGCAGTGGAGAGTCTTTGAAGATGATATTGAAATTAAAAAAAATTTAGAGCTTACACATGAGTTTTCTAATTCCTTGATTGATCAAAAGGAAGATGAAGGGGATGGACAGGTGGAAGAGATTGCTGAAAATGAAATAGCTGGACACAAAATCATCGAATTAAAAAGTAATTTCATCCCAAAGGGTTTGGTACCTTTGGAAAGGGTTTTTTCAAAAGATGATACACTCTTAAAACCTGTCGTACAGTCCTCATAAGAGAATGTTGTGGATTGTAACATTGGCTATGCAGAACAGCCTAGAATGGTAAAAATTTCTAAAGCACTTACAGTTGAACAAAGAAATAGGTACATTAAATTGTGAAAGGAACATGTTGATGTTTTGCATGGTATTATGAGGAATTGAGGATGTATGACACTGGAATTATATAGCATAAAGTCCCTTTAAAACCAAATGTCAAACATTTTCATCAGAAATTAAGGAATATTAATCCAGCCTTGTTTCCTGTTATTGAAAAAGAAGTGAAGAAGTTATTCTATGCCAAGATCATAGTGCCCCTCAGGTACTCTTCATGGGTGGCTAATCTAGTTCCTGTTAGAAAAAAGAATGGGGAAATCAGGTTGTGTGTTGACTTTATAAATTTGAACAGATCTTCACTAAAGGATAATTATCCTCTGCCTAAAATTGAGCAAATATTGCAGAAAGTGGTCGGGGCACAGAGGATCTCAATGGTTGATGGTTTCTCAGGATACAATCAGATTTCTATGCATCCTGATGATAAGGAGAAAACAACTTTTACCACTCCTTGGGGAACTTTCATGTATGATAAGATGCCTTTCGGTCTAATGAACACTGGAGCCACTTTTTAGAGGGCTATGGATATTGATTTCATAGGAGAAAAGGACAAGTTTGTGGTAATCTACCTGGATGATATTACAGTTTTCTCACAATCAGATGATGAACATATAAAGCATTTGAAGAAGACTTTCTTGAAATGTAGAAAATTTGGCCTGTCCTTGAATCCAAAGAAGTCACACTTTGCTGTACAGGAGGGAAAATTACTGGGTCATTTAGTTTCTGCTAATGGTATAAGGATTGATCCCGAAAGGGTGAAAGCAATATTGAAAATACATCTACCAAGAAGTAAAAAAGATGTGCAATCTTTCATTGGTAAAATCAATTTTCTGTGTTGGTTTATACCAAACTTTGCTAAGATTATCAAGCAGATCACAACAATGCTTAAAAAGGATCAGGAATTCAGGTGGACCACTGAGGCAAATAATGCATTTGAGAATATCAAAATGGCTCTTACTAAAGCCCCTGTATTAGTAAGTCCAAATTTTACCAGAGAATTTCTTACATTCTCATTTGCATCAGAGGATACAATAGCAGTTGTTTTGTTGTAGAAGAATAAGGAAGGACTGGAGCAACCTATTG
The DNA here is from genome assembly GCA_001517045.1 of Pseudotsuga menziesii. Lineage (NCBI taxonomy): Eukaryota > Viridiplantae > Streptophyta > Pinopsida > Pinales > Pinaceae > Pseudotsuga > Pseudotsuga menziesii. Next base: position 833,141 of record LPNX010984862.1, read on the forward strand.
CATTCTTCAGCAAAACTCTCAGGGATTCTGAATTAAAATACAGTATCTTAGAAAAACAGGCCTATGCTTTGGTAAAGGCTTTAAAGTTTTTTAGAATCTATGTCTTGCATTCTGAAGTTATTTCATATGTGCCTAATGCTGCTGTAAAAGATGTTTTGACACAGCCTGATAGTGAGGGGAAAAGAGGCAAGTGTATTACTAAAATCATGGAGTATGATGTAGATATCAGACCTACCAAACTAGTCAAGGGGCAGGGTTTAGCCAAGCCGCTGGCTGAATCAAATTGTCAAGCTTTGGGATTGCATGTGACGGCTGAAGAGTTAGCACAAGAAGAAGATCAAGTAATGTTGGAAAAAGAGAAGATTATGGACTATTATTCAGCATCCACATGGTATGCAGACATTGTCTATTTTCTGTTGTTTTTGCAATGTCCTGAGCATTTAGATAGGAAAGCTGCTAGATCTTTAAAGTTAAAAGATACTAAGTATTGTTTAGTAGAAGAGCAGTTATTTTGGAAGGACCCAGGCGGTATTCTACTCAGATGCTTGGATAAATCTGAAATTGAAGGAGTAATTTCTGAATCTCATGAGGGTGCTTGTGGAGGTCACAAGTACTGGAAGGAAACAACATACAATATTTTAAGAGCTGGGTACTATTGGCCCTCTTTGTTTGCATATGTATATCAGCAGCTAAGAGCCTGTATCCCTTGTCAGAATTTTGCTGGAAAACAAAAATTGTTGTCATTGCTCCTAAAACCTATTGCAGTAAGTGCTTCTTTCCAGTAATGGGGTCTGGATTTTATAGGGGAGATAAATCCATCTTCCTCGGGACAACACAGGTGGATTCTAACTGCAACAGACTTCTTTACCAAATGGGTGGAAGCCATCCCTACTAGGAATGCCACAGACAAAGTAATTATGGAATTTATTGAAGAAAATATCCTTAGTAGGTTTGGGTGTCCTCAGAAAATAGTAACAGATAATGCAAAGGCTTTCAAGTCTAAGGAAATGGAAGCATTTTGTGAAAAGAATGGTATCTTGCTGAAGCATTCAACTCCTTACTATCCCCAAGGTAATGGTTTAGCTGAATCCTCAAATAAGAACATCATTTAGAGTATCAAAAAGTTACTTAAGCATAATAAGAGATCATGGGATTCTATGCCGAAATATGTATTATGGGCTGATAGGATAACAATCAAACAAGCAATTGGAACTTCTCCTTTCCAATTAGTGTATGGCACAGATGTATTTTTTCTTGTTCAATTGGGTATCCCAGTGATGAAGTTTCTTCAGAATTTCCAGGAAGAACCAAATGATATGCAGAGAAGAATTTATGAGATGATAGAGTTACAACAGAACATGGAAAAAGTGGAAGAAAGGGCACAATTATACAGGTTGAAGATTAAAAGCAGATTTGACAGGAAAATCAAAGATAACACTTTCTCAGTTGGTGATATGGTTATGAGGTGGGATGCCATGAAAGAGAAAAAAGGGAAGCATGGCAAATTTGACAACCTCTGGTTTGGCCCTTTCCTAGTATCTAAGATGTTGGAAAATAACACTTTTGTCCTGCAGTCTTTGGAAGGTGAGGAATTGTCAAGTCCAGTCAATGGACGATTCCTCAAGCATTTCTACAGTCTTTGAGGATATTTTTACCTTTCATTCTATATACCAGTGTGAGTAAAGCATAATAAGGACTCCATAACCCAATGGAAATTTTGTAGACTAGTAGGTAGCAGAAGAGAAGGCACTGGTCTACAGGTTCTTGAAGCCTCACAGGGAGGACTTCATCCTGCAGTTGGAGCCAGATGTTAAGTCATGAATTTGTTTTCATTAGTCTTATATTTTGTTTGTGTTTTGAAGCTTTATTATTTGTCTACTTCTAGCAAATTTTCGTTTAGAGTGCAATTTTGGGTTTATGCCATTAGGTTTCCATCATTTTTGTTTTTTCTTATGTTCTGAAGGGTTATATAGGATATATGTTGATTAAAGGTTTCATGAATAACACTAAGATCAAGGTTTATCACATAAACCTAATTTAAAGTTAAATTAGGGGTCAAATAGCACAAAACTTGATTTTTAAACTTTCTTGTAGCGCAACGGTTAAAAATTTTCACTGGCGCGCTACAAGAAAATCGCGGTTGCAAAATTTGTCAGTTTTTACACCAAATTCTCCAATGATTTCACTCCTGGGATGACTAATCACATGTGTAGGCAGGTTTGATACGTGTTTCATCAAGATAATCATGTAAACATGTGTTGGCTATGATGGAAGGGAGATCGTCGCAGTCAGAAGTAAAGGCATAGAAAATCATGACAGACAGTGGAATGAGGCGAGATTGACAGGAAAGAGGTTCTCGAGTTAAGCATTATGAAGCTGGTGGAGAAGTGGAATGAAGACACATTGCTAAAAATTGAGAATAGGCAGTTGAGGAAGGAATTTAGGGTTTCTCAGGGCGACAGTTGGAAGTAAGCTGAAGACTTGAAGACACCTGGAGGGTTCAATTCAACATTCAGATAGTCCAAGAATCAACTTTTTACACCTGCAGCAAGCTAGGAGTGAGGTATTCCGTGTGACCTTGGTCATGGCCTGTTAAATTGGGGGTTTTTTCTATTAAGCCTTATAATGTCAAATTGTTAAAAGAAAACATAAAATCATGTATTCAACAAACTTCCAACGGTGAGAGATCAGTCCAAAAGGTCTAAATGAACATATTTAATGTTAGTAAAGTTCAGCAGCAGCTCTATTAAAAATTTTGGTGCTCTGTTTGACATAATTATCCAAGCTCAATACAAAACATTCCCTGCATTGATAATAGAACTGATTGTTAAAAACTCGAGGAAAAGCAGCTAGGGAGAATTCAAAGGAGAAATGACTGTTAAAACTATGAAAACTTGTGGAAAATAGGTTGTTAAGTCACTAACAGGTTCTGAAAATCACACGGAAGCATCATCAAGCCTGGGGAAAGAAGAGGAAGAAGATTGGGAAGACCAACAGGGATGAACCCACTGAGCTGAATTGGATAGACAAATTTCCAGGATGTGCTAAACTTTTTGAGAATGCTGGATGGTTGAACTTTTTAAAAAGGATTGATGGATATAATACTGAAGTTTCTCACAAATTTCCTCACTGTTATAACAAAGATATAGTATCATTTGATACTCTGAAGTTCAAATTAACTGTAGATTTTGTGGCTGAAGCAACAAGGGTCAAGAATGAAGGAGAGCTTTGGTTCAAAAAGGTGCCATTTACCTTCAATGCCCAAAGGTATCTATTTCTTGGCATTGTTCTAGATTGGAGCAAGGGAGTGCTCGTACATAATTTCAGAGTTGAATGGGTAGAGCCTATCAAGGTTCTACAAAGCTACATTACATGTAAAGGGAGGTATGCTTTTGTCTTCAAGTATGATTTCAGGTTTCTTTAACACCTTAGTGGTGAATCAAGGATGAATCTCCCTTTCTTCCTGCTAAAGAGCTTGCAGAAAATGTCCAGTAGGATCAAAGAACATCATGACCACACTGCATAGTCCATCTTTCACCATGGATTGATCAAGCTTATTATCAGCAGTGTTCTACGGAAAGAAGGAAAGACTTAAGATTACTTTCTCTTCTAGTCTGGATTCCAAAATAAGCAGGAAGGACAGCCTACCAAAAAGCAGGTTGATAACGGACAAACCCTAATTAGAAAATTAAGACAAAAGGTGAAGGCTGAAGATGATAAATGTGTCAAGTTAGAGGAAGTGGCAGAACCTTCAAAAGGAGATTATGAATCTCAGCAACCTCTAGTTGACAGTGAGAACAAAAATTTGCTTTTTATTCACAAGGAAACCCAGCCCATTCAAAATGAAGCACTAACAGAAGCACTTATTGATGAAAAAATTGTTTCTATAGAGAAGGTTTCAGTAGAGGAAGAAAATACTAAGGTCCAACAACAAAGTCCAATCACCATCTTGTCTGAAGATGAAGCATATTTGTTGGAAGGGGATGAGTTGACTGTCAGTGCTAAGACTAGGGTTGGCACACAAAGGGAGTTCTACAGTCAGGAGGATAAGAAAGTAATACCAAAGAGAAAGAAGATTAAATTTAAAGAATTCGTCTCTATTATGCATCAAGGAAAAAGTTTAAAGATGGTAGGAGAGTTTGCTCTAGGTTGGAGACCCAAAACTAGACCCAAAAATAAATTGAGGCTAAACATGAAGAATTTATTGAATCCTAAGTTGAAAATAGAAGGAATAACTATGATTGACACTTGTTACTCAGATGAAAAGTTTGAATCTAGCAAGGGTTACAGCAAAGGAAAAAAAACATTAAAGAAAGAAGAAGAATCTAGCCTCACTGAGACAAAATTGTCTGCTATGTTTTTGGAAATACGAGGTAAACTTTTGAAGGAACAACAAAAAGATGAAACAGAGATTTCTTATTCAGAAAATAAGTTGTTAATGGATGAAAATGCTCTTGCTGAAACAAATAATCAAGAAAACCCAAGTGTTCATGATACTTCCACAGAGCTGCTTCCTGAGGATGAGGAAATCTTCAGAAAGTTGAACATCCCATGGCTGCCTAGTGAGCTACAAAGTACAACAGGAAGCAAGGCATTTGACTCAGAGAAGGAAAATTTGCAAAGAGCCATCAAGCAGTATAAACATCAAATAGAGTATATGCAAGAAACAAATGATGGTTTGATTACAGCTAATAGAAGACTCAGGGAAGGCCTAAAAGAGGTGAATGATCACTACCAAGAACTCATTGCAGTCTCCAAAGAGGCCTTAAAAAGGAAAAGAAGTACAGATTTGCAGTTTGCAGGATTAAAATAGACTATCAAAAATCTACAGCAACAGAATAAGGAGCTTACAAGAAGAATGACAGAGATGGAAGATCAGCAGCAGAAATCTAGGAGAAAGGCCCAAGCCTTAGACGGGATAGCTATGTTAGCAGAAGCTGCTAAAGACCTATGAGCATTGTCAGCAAAAATAGTTACTTTTTTATTTTTGAAGAGTACTTTATTTTTGTAATTATTATTTTGATAATACCTTATCAATGAGTAGGCTAAAAAATATAGTTAGGGTTTAGACTCTAACTGAATTTTGAAAAAACAGTATTTAGGAAGGTCACAAAGAGAACAAGGGGTTCGACTTTTGGATGGCTAGACGAGGTCTCTTGACTTATTGATAAGCTAAGTACTTGAATCTCATGTGTATTTGCTGAACTGATAAAGAAATATATGCTCCATATTACCCTTCAGTCTGTTTTTTGGCTTCATTTTTAGCTTGTTTAGCTACACAATTGATAATTTCATTGCTGGTTTATATTTTTTATGCTTGTAGTGCTTGTCAGTTGTGAATGAACTTCAATGTTATGTTCTGTTGGATACTTGGTTATTATATTATGCATCTCAGCTCTTATTTACTTGTGATTTAGTTCCTATTTGGGTTATGAATGTATTCCCTCTTGTCATCAAACCTCACAACTAGAAAAACCTTTCAAAACCCTAAAAACCTTGTTGTTTGATTGAATATTTGAGATTGTGGTTGCTTGTTTCTTTGTAGTCTGGAAACAATTTTTTGGCACAAACACTACCATTCTTATGTGTAGACTTAACTGGTATAAAATGAAATACCTTCGTCAACATTTCCACCACAACCATGATGGAATCATGTTGTCTCTAGGTCATTGGCAATCCAGTAATAAAATCCATGGAAATAACTTCCCATTTCCATTCTGGAACTAGAAAAGGATGCAACAAACCTACAGGCCCGTTGATGCTCAACCTTTACCTACTGACATTTCGTGCCCCTGGAAATGTATTCAGCTATGTCCCTTTTCATCCCTGGCCAAAAGTACCACTTTCTGGCTATAACAATTGTCTTTTGATACCCTGGGTGACTAGAAAATGGAGCTTGATGGATCTCATCCGTAACAACTCTCCTCAAATCTGATACCTTTGGAATGTAAATTTTTCCTTTCTAAGTAAGACGCTCGTCTTCTTCCATTTTATTTCCCTCATATATCTTCTCAAGACTTTGCTGCTACAATTTGTCTTTTACTTGCACATACATTTCATCTCCAATAGTATGATTAATAATATGCTGTCTCAAATCTAATTGGAAAATACTAAGAGATGCCACATCCATTTCCTACACCTTCCTGTTGAGTGCATCAACTACCTTATTATCTTTTCCTTTTATAAATTTGATTTCAAAATCAAACTCACATAAAAAATCCAGCCATCTAGATTTCCTAGCATTTAGAGTAGGCTGATCAAATAAATACTTCCGACCGCAATGGTATGTCCTTACCTGAAATTTTTTTCCCATCAAGTAATGCCTCCACATCTTGAGAGCATGTACTATGGCTGCAAGTTCCAGATCATGAGTAGCATAGTTCTTCTCATTATCCTTCAACTTTCTTGACTCATAACATATAACGTCTTTGTCTTACATAAGGACTACCCCAAGTCCTTGTCCCCATGCATCGGTACACACCACAAAATCCTTCTCTGGGTCTGCAACTTTCAAAACCGGTGCACTGGTGAGAATATTTTTAAACTTCTAGAAGCTTTCTTCACACCTCACTATCCATTCAAACTTTATGCCCTTATTTTTCAAAGAATTAATGGCATGTGCAACCTTGGATAATCCTTCAATGAATCTCCTATAGTATCCCACAAGTCCCATAAAAGATCTTACATCCATCACATTTCTTGGAGTAGGCCAATTCATAATGGATTCAATCTTGTCAGGGTCCACATATATACCCTCTTCTGAGATAATGCAACCCAAGTATTGAATTCTATCTCTGTAGAAGTCACACTTGCTCAGCTTTGCATACAATCGATGCTCCCTAAGCAACTGTACTGTCAATCTCAAATGCTCTTCACATTCTTCCTCATTCTTAGAATAAACAAGAATGTCATCAAGGAAAACAAGAACAAACTTGTCCAAGTACCTACTGAAGACACTATTCATAAGGAACATAAATGTAGCTGGTGCATTTGTGAGACCAAATGGTACCACTACAAACTCATAATTTCCATACCTTGTTCCGAAGGCTGTGTTATGAATGTCTTCATCCTTTATTCTCACTCGATGGTAACCCGACCTCATGTCAATCTTGGAAAATACCTTTTCTCCCCTCATTTGATTAAAGAGGTCATCAATCCTAGGAAAATGATACTTGTTTTTTACTATGACTTTGTTCAGCTGTCTGTAATCAATACACAATCTGAGTGTACCATATTTCTTCTTTACAAACATAATTGGTTCTCCCCAGGGAGACATGCTGGGTCTAATATACTTCTTTTCCATCAACTTTTGCAGTTGCATCTTCAACTCTAGAATCTTTGTTGTACTCATTTTGTAGGGTGTCTTGGACACTGGTGCTGCTCATGGAACAAGCTCAATTGTAAAATCAATGTCCCTCTTTGGAGGAATCCCCGGAATCTCCTCAGGAAAGACATTCCCAGACTCCTGCAACACCTGAAAGTCCTCTAACCTAGGAGTTTCACTCTCTAATGCCTCCAAAATATGAGTTGCATATAACTGTAAACCTTTCCTACATAACTTCTTCAACTACATTATGGAAACCTGCCTCACAAAAATCAACTTTGCAATGCCTTTCACAATCCTTGAGTTTCCTTCTTCATCCAGGCATTCAAGATCCTTGTTATAACAGTCAAGAGTTACTCTGTGAGATTCTAGCCAATCCATTCCAATGAGGACATCATAGGAACCAAGGGGTAGAACATTTAGATCTACACAAGTGGTCAATCCATTCATAACCAATGGAAATTTCTCCACCACTTCACTAACCTTTCTCTTAGTCCCAGTAGCTAGTTGAACTAACCAAGATTCTCTATTCTTTACTTTTTTAAAGGAACACATCTCCACTACTCTAGGAGTAATGTAACTGTGAGTACAACTAGGGTCAATCAAGATAGAAACAGATTGCTCCACAAATTTACCTACAAATTCAACCACAGTTGATTGGTGATCTACTTGGAAATCCTGTAGTGTTGCATAAATCCTAGGGATGACCCTTCCTACTTGACCCACGGTTTCTTCTTCTTGAATGTTGTAAGCTGGCCTTGCACTCTCATTCTCGAGTGGGAAATTCTTGCGCATATGGGGTCCTTCACATCTCCAACATTGGAGTGGTTCTCTATTCTGTTGTGCATCTGTTGGTCTTTCTCCCACCACTCTAGTTAGATTCTTTTCCGCTTGGAATGGCTGCCTCTTTTGATTCCTGAAGCTAGAAGGTTTGACCCCTTTCTTCCTTTGGTTCATCTTCTCATTCTTCTTATATTTCCATAACTTATGGTAATCAAGTTTCCCTTTTCTTTTCTCATAGCAATACTTAGGCTTCCTAATCACTTCTTCAAGAGCTTTAGGCTCATAAAACTCAATTCTATCCTTGTAAGACTGAGGCAATCCACTCAGGAAATGCTGAATTTTCACTTTTTCATCTTTGATGTACCTAACATATCTCAACAGTTCTCAGAACCTGTTTGCATACTCTTCCATGGTATGCTATCCCAGTCTCAGCTCATGGCATTCTTTGATCCTGTCATCATAGTACTTTTTAGAGAGGTATTTCTACTTGAAATACTTCTAGAACCATTTCCACTTAATTCTCCTTTCACTGATCCTTCTTACTTGCTTGAAGTGCTCCCACTAGATGGATGCCCTTCCATTCAAATGGAATATGGGAACCCTTACCTTCATATTCCTCAAATAATCCTGAATTTGGAAGTACTTCTTTATTCCAAGAAGCCAAGCTTCAGCTTCTTGTCCATTCTTCACCTTGCCATCAAACGTAGGAGGTTTAGCCTTCTATAATTTATCCCGAGAGCGATCTCCATGGGGTGTCTTCCTCTTTTCCTTGCTAGAAGAAGAGCTTGAATCCCCACTTGATTCTCCTAACTCATGTGATCTACTAGCAGTCCTTCTTCTTCTTCTAGTACTGCTCTTACTTCCTTCAAGTTTTACTATACCCTATCCAGAGTCTATCTTTCTTTGCAAGTTTGTGAAACTCTGCAGCATAGTAGGATTCAACTGATTATGCTCTTCCTAAGCTTTAATCAAGTTTCTCATAGTGGCTGCAATATCTGGTGGCGTCTCTTGGAATCTCCTTCCATTAGAATCCATGTCATCATTTCCAGCTCAGACATTTTTTCTCATGGCATCTCTTGCACACTCGTAGGAGTCTTGTGCAAAATATCTGTCATGGGTTCCCATGGCTGAACCACAACTTACTCTTCCAAAATATAATATGACTCTACAAAATGTGTTATCAACACCATTTGTTAGAAACATAGCAATTAAAAATCAAAAGCATTTACTTACTATCACCTAGCCTTTCTAGGCCCAATGCTGTAACCGACAGCTTTGGTTAATTGATTCCTGACCCATTGAGGTCCAATGCTACAACCCATAGCATTGATACCACACTGCAGTGTACTACAAGTTGGTATTAGAGGGTACTCTTGACTACTTCATGTCCGATCTAGGCCCAATGCTGCAACCGGGAGCTCTGATACCACATTGTCACGTACCCATACCCCATCATCATGCGGAATTAAAATTTCATCGAGAGCCTTTAATTCTCATCAAAAGAAAGGGCATGGTAATGAACCACATTTTAATATTTCTCACACTATCATGCTCCCTCCCGTCTTCCATAGATCAATTCGACAACCTGCAAGGAAATATCTTATAGGAGATAAGACGACGGAGAGAAAACACAATGGAAATTAACGATCATAAATGATCTTGCATACTAGAACCAAATATAGGGTTCAGAGTCCACCCATAGAAATTAACAGTACAGAAATCCTAAGTTGCAGGGTCAAAAAATTATTAAACTTGCAACCTCACCTCCCGTAGCCTGCATCTCACATCCCGCATTGGAAACATATCAACGATGGAGAATCATCTCGCGAAGAACGATGGCGAGAAGATTTGAATGGAGGGATTGGGGATTGTGGAAATTGCGACACCATGATTCTCACAGCCTAGAACTTGTGGAGAGGAATTTGCGGAAGGGAAATGTGTGGAAACAAAAATCTGTGAAACAAAATTCCACATCCTACATCCCGCAAACCTACAAATTTGCACAAGGAATCATTTCTACTAGGAAAATCAGCTTTTCCACAGAATTCTTGGATTGATCAGAGCATTCAGGCCATTACCAATCTGGCTAATATACCCTGCAACTTATTTCGAAATGCATTTATGGAAAACATACATAGATGTCTATAATTTGTGAGTTATTCAAAGGAATAATGCATCAATTCCACATAATGACATATTCATCACATTCCATCAAGCAATCACAATACAAGAAATACAATTGCAGAGAATAACATGGATAAGTACACTTATCTTGCATAGAACTTGTCCTGTAACCAGCTACATCATTGCAACATTCCTCCCAACCATAGGCCAGTGTGCTCCTTAGTCTCTTAGCAACACTTCCATCCTCGAGATGGGCATGATTTCCTACAGGAATAAGGGAACAATATCAAACTTATACATAGACAAGTTGCAATAACACTCGGCCAAGCCAACACAGTTGGGTTTATCAGGTTGCAGGGTAATACATCAAGAAATATCCAAGCCAACAAATGGGTTTATCAGGTTTCCAACGAAATGGGCAGGAGGAACTGCTAAGTTAGTTAGCTCATCTACAGAGCTAAGAACACCTTCACAAGACCTATCTGGCCTAGATTTTAAACTACCTATAGACCCAACAAAAGTAAGTGTCCCTTTCTCTACTCCACAGTCCCTCGAGATACACCTTTCCTTCCAGTGCTCTTTAGGATGTTCATAGAAGGTTTACCAACTACTCTTATCTTATCATGAGGTTCCACAACTTGAACCAGGGTGCACAACAAAGCAACCGCAAGGAGAGTCTACAACACAATTTTTCTCTAGAACATGAGTAATAGGGTCTCATACACTCTATAGTTTAAGATAATGCTGCAACACAGCAATCACAATCCTTCCAAGAAAACAACTCTCGTAGAATGCAAAGGATACACATAGGTAGAGCACCACTGCTATCACAATCTCACTAAAACACTCAGAGAATGTGAAGGATACAAAGAATAAAATATCAACTGCTGAAGAGCTTCCCATGAATGGAGACAGAAGATTGACTGATTCAAGCCAGCATGTTCCGCCATTCTCAAAATATGAGAGTAAATCCAAACGTGAACGCCCAGGTCAATACTGGCATATGGTTCTTGGTGTTTCTTGTCCATGCAAGAAAAAAATGACATTCCAGGACTGGGTGGTCTGCCCAATTCGAAATTTCCCACACTCTTCCCCTTCCAAGGATTAACTCCCTCAACCACCTTTGGGCAAAATAAATGGTTGGAAAGAAGACAAGAAAGAGGGTAGTTGACAGTTTTGATGGGGTCTCCCCATGACACATGGATTTTCCCAAACCAGGCTCAAGGTTAACATTCCCACCCCCTTATCCTTATGAAAATCATGCAGCCATCTCATTATTCATTGCATTGACATACCTAGTTGTGGGTTTTTCATTAATTTACATATTTACATGATGTTTACAAATGTGCTTGACTTAGCACAAAAACCATAGGCATCACCATGATCAGCTATATACCAAAAATTAATCAATGACAGGGCTCTGGCCTTGATCTCCTTGTAATGATTTGATATAGTATTTAGATCATATACATTATTGCAACGGGGTCAAAAGAAGGGTGTTACATTCCCCTCCCCCTTCAATAGCACTATCTTCAGTGGTTACAAAATTTGAACAAAATACTACACTAGCATCGCCTCAGTGTTTCATAGATTTGAACAAAAATGGATGTTCCAATCGCATGGAATCATCCAACTCCCACGTATCCTCTTCAGGACCGTAGTGCTCCCACTACACCTTTACCTATCCAATGGCTCGGTTACGGAGCATGGTGACCTTCCTGTCGAGGATGCACATTGGCTTGATTTGGAACTCTTCCTCGGGTTCCCCTTGAATCACATCCCAATTTATCAATGGTTAAGGTCATGTATATATTTCTTAAGCAAGGAAACATGAAAAACATTATGAGCTCTAGTGCTAGCAGGCAATGCAAGTCTATATGCAATTGGCCCTATTATTTCAAGCACTTCAAATGACCCACAATATCTTGGTGATAGCTTGGCACAACTCCCAAGATTCATGGAACTCTTCTTTTCCCTCACTCTAAGGTAAACATGATTCCCAATATTGAACTCTTTGTTCACCCTATGCTTATCAACATAGCTTTTTTGTTTGTCCTGGGATTCCTTCATGTTCCACCTGATCTTTACAACCTCTTGCTCCATCTCCTTGAGCAATTCTGGGCCAAGAACAACCCTGTTCACTGGATTATCCCAAGTCATTGGTTTTCTACACCTTCTTCCATACAAAGCTTCATACGGAGTCATCCCAAAGGATGCTTGATGTCCATTATTATAAGCAAACTCTACCAGGTGTAGATAATCTTCCCACTTGGTTAGTTTGTCCATCGCATAAATGCAAAGCATGTCTTCCATCACTTGGATAAATCTCTCTCTCTTCCCATCATTCTGAGGATGGTAAGCAGTGCTGAGGTTAAGCTCTATGCCCAAATCCACAAACAACCCCTTCCAAAAATTGGAAGTGAACTTGACATCTCTGTCAAAGACTATTGCCTTAGGAAATCCATTCAGTTTGAAAATATCCTTCATGAATATCTTTGCAATGTAATCAGTCTTATACGTAGACTTAACCGGTATAAAATGCGCTACATTCATCAACTTGTCCACCACAACCGTGATGGAATCATGTTTTCTCTAGGTCCTTCAAAGTCCTGTAATAAAATCCATGGAAATAACTTCCGATTTCCATTCTAGAACTGGAAAATGCTGCAACAAACCTATAGGGTGTTGATGCTCAACCTTTAACTGATGACATTTCATGCACCTTGAAATGTATTTAGCTATGTCATTTTTCATCCCTGGAAAAAAGTACCGCTTTATGGCTGTAGCAATTGTCTTTTGATATCCTAGGTGACCTGAATATGGAGCTTGATGGATCTTGTACATAAGAAATCTCCTCAAATCTGTTACCTTCAGAATGTAAATTCTTCCTTTATAATTAAGAATCCCATCTTCTTTCATTTTATATCCCTCATATATGTTCTCAAGACTTTGCTGCTGCAATTTTCCTTTTACTTACACATACATTTCATCTCCAGCAGTATCATTAGCAATCTGTTGTCTCAAATTTGATTGGAAAATACTAAGAGATGCCACATGCATTTCTTGCACCTTCCTGCTGAGTGCATCAGCTACCTTATTCTCTTTTCATTTTATGTGTTTTATTTCAAAATCAAACTCACATAAATACTCCAGCCATATAGCTTTCTTAGCATTTAGAGAAGGCTGATCAAATAAATACTTTAGACCGAAATGGTCTGTCCTTAACTCAAATATTCTACCCATCAAGTAATGCCTCTACATCTTGAGAGCATGTACTATGGCTGCAAGTTCCAGATTGTGAGTAGTATAGTTCTTCTCATGATCCTTGAACTTTCTTGACTCATAACATATAACGTGGTTTTCTTAAATAAGGAATCCCCCAAGCCCTTATCTAACGCATCGGTACACACCACAAAATCCTTCTCTAGGTCTGCAACTTTCAAAACGAATGCACTGGTGAGAAGATTCTTCAACTTCTAGAGGCTTTCTTCACACCTCACTGTCCATTCAAACTTTATTCCCTTCTTTTGCAAAGAAGTAATGGCATGTGAAACCTTGGAGAATCCTTCAATGATTCTCCTCTAGTATCCTACAAGTCCCATAAAATATCTTCCATATGTCACATTTATTGGAGTAAGCCAATTATTAATGGATTCAATCTTGTCAAGGTATACAGATATACCATCTTATGAAATAATGTGACCCAAGTACTGAATTCTATCTCTATAGAAGTCACACTTGCTCAACTTTGCATACAATCGATGCTCCCTAAGCAACTGTAATGTCTATCTCAAATTATCTTCACATTCTTCCTCATTCTTAAAATAAACAAGAATGTCGTCAAGGAAAACAAGAACAAACTTGTCCAAATAACTGCCGAAGACACTATTCATGAGGAACATAAATGTAGCTGGTGCATTTGTGAGACCAAATGGTACCACTACAAACTCATAATGTACATACCTTATTTTGAAGGTTGTCTTATGAATGTCTTCATCCTTGATTCTCACCTGATGGTAACCCGACCTTAGGTAAAGATTGGAAAATACCTTTTCTCCCCTCATTTGATAAAAGAGGTCATCGATCCTAGGAAAAGAACACTTGTTCTTTATTATGACTTTGTTCAGCTGTCTGTAATCAATACACAATCTGAGTGTACCATCTTTCTTCTTTACAAATAGAACTGGTGCTCCCCAACGAGAGATGTTGGGTCTGATATACTTCATTTCCAATAACTCTTGCAGTTGCATCTTCAACTCTAGCATCTCTGGTGTACTCATTATGTAGGGTGTCTTGGACACTAGTGCTGCTCTTGGAACAAGTTCAATTGTAAAATCAATGTCCCTCTTTGGAGGAAGCCCTATAATCTCTTTAGGAAACACATCCCTGAATTCCTGGAACACCTGAAAGTCCTCCAACCTAGGAGTTTTAGTCTCTAGTGCCTCCAAAATATGAGCTGCATATAACTAGACACCTTTACTATAGAACTTCTTCAACTACATTACGGAAACCTGCCTCATAGAAATCACCTTTGGAATGCCTTTCACAATCCTTGAGTTTCCTTCTTCATCCAGGCACTCAAAATCGTTGTTATAAAAGTCAAGCTTTACTCTATGAGCTTCTAACCAATCCATTCCAATGAGGACATCATAAAAACCAAGGGGTAAAACATTTATATCTACACAAGTGGCAAATCCATTCATAACCAATGTTCATTTCTCCACCACTTCACTAACCTTTCTCTTAGTCCCAGTAGCTAGCTGATCTAACCAAGATTTGCTATTCTTTACTTTCTTAAAGGCACACATATCCACTACTATAGGAGTAATGTAACTATGAGTGGAACCAGGGTCACTCAAGATAGAAACAGATTGCTCAACAATCTTACCTGCAACTTAAACCACAGTTGACTGGTGATCTATCGGGTGGTCCTATGATGCTGCATAAATCCTAGGGATGACCCTTGCTACTTTACCCATGGTTTCTACTGCTTGAATGTTGTAAGATGGCCTTGCAATATCATTCTTGAGTGGGCAATTCCTGTGCATGTGGGGTCCTCCACATCTCAAACATTGGAGTGGTTCTTTGTTCTGCTGTGGATCTCTTGGTCTTTCTCCCACCACTTTAGCTAGCTTCTTTTCTGCTTGGGATGTCTGCCTCTGCTGATTCCTGAAGCTAGAAGGTTTGAACCCTTTCATCCTTTGTTCCATATTCTCATTCTTCTTGTCTTTCCATGACTTATGGTAATTAGGTTTCCCTTTTATTTTCTCATAGAAATAATTATGCTTCCTAATCACTTCTTCAAGAGATCTAGGATCATAAAACTCAATTCTGTCTTTGTAATACTGAGGCAATCCACTTAGGAAACACTAAATTTTCACTTTTTGATCTTTGATGTACCTAACATATCTCAACTATTCTACGAACCTGTTTGCATACTCTTCCATGTTCTGCTGTCCTAGTCTCAGCTCGTCGAATTCTTTGGTCTTGTCATCATAGTACCTGTCAGAGAGGTATTTCTGCATGAAATAATTCTTGAACTATTTCCACTTAATTCTGCTTTCACTGATCTGTCTTACTTTCTTGAAGTGCTCCCACTAGATGCATGCCCTTCCATTCAAATGGAATATGGAAACCCTTTCCTTCATATTCCCTGAATAATCCTAAACTTGGAAATACTTCTTTATTCCAAGAAGCCAAGCTTCATTTTCTTGTCCAGTATTCACCTCGGCATCAAATGTAGGAGGTTTAGCCTTCTTAAATTCATCCCAAGAGCGATCTCTATGGGGCCTCTTCCTCTTTCCCTTGTGAGAATAAAATCTTGAATCCCCACTTAATTCTCTTGACTCAGATGATCTACTAGCATTCCTTCTTCTTCTTTTGGTATTGCTCTTACTTCCTTCGGGTTTTACTGTACACTGTCCAGAGTCTATCTTTATTTGCAAGTATGTCAAACTCTGCAGCATAGCAGCATTCAACTGATGTTTCTCTTCCTGATCTTTAATGAGGCTTCTCATAGTGGCATCAATATGCGAAAGCGTCTCTTGTAATCTCCTTCCATTAGACTCTATGTCATCATCTCCAAATTGGACATTTTTCCCCATGGCATCTTGCGCATGCTCGTAGGAGTCCTGAGCATCATATCCGTCATGGGTTCTCATGGCCGAAGCACAATTTACTCTTCCAAAATATACTATGACTCTTCAAAATGTGTTGTCAACACCATTTGTTAGAAACATAGTAATTCAAAATAAAAACCATTTACTTACCGTCACCTGCACTTTCTAGGCCCAATACTGTAACCGACAGCTTTGGTTAATTGATTCGTGGCCCATCCAGGCGAAATCCTGTAACCCACAGCTCTGATACCATGTTGTAGGGTACTACAAGTTGGTATCATAGGGTACTCTTGATTGTTTCTCGGCCTATCCAGGCCCAATGATGTAATCCGCAGATCTAATACCATGCTGTCATGTACATATACCCTATCATCATGCGGAATTAAAATTTCATCGAGATCCTTTAATGCTCATCGAAAAATAGGGCATGGTCATGAACCACATCTCAATATTTCCCACACTATCACGTTCCCTCCCATATTCCATACATTAGTTCGACAACCTACAAGGAAATATCTCAGAGGAGATCGAGCAGTGGAGAGAAAATCTGAAGGAAATCAATGACCATAAACGATATAGCAGACTAGAACCAAATCCATGGTTCAGAATCCACTCCCAGAAATCAACGGTGTCAAAGGCCCAAGTTGCGGGGTCAAAAATTTATAAAACTTGCAACCTAACCTCCTGCATACTACATCCCGCATCGAAAATAGATCAACAGTGGAGATCATCCCATGAATATCGACAGCATGGAGATTTGAATGGAGGGATTTGGAATTGTTGAAATCGTAGCACCACGATTCCTGCAACCTGCAAGTTGTGGAGAGGAATTTGCGGAAGGGAAATTTGTGAAAACCAAAATCTGCGAAACAACATTCCACATCTTGCATCCCGCATCCCGCAAACCTGCAAATTTATGCAAGGGGGCATTTCTATTAGGAAAAGCTTCTCCATTGAATTCTTATATCGATCTGATCAATCAGGCCATTGCTGATCTAGCCAATCTACCCTGCAACTTATTTCGAAATGCATTGATGGAAAACATACATAGATGCCTATAATTTGTGAGTTATTCAAAGGAATAATGCATCAATTCCACATAACGACATATTCATCACATTCCATCAAGCAATTTACAATACAAGAAATACATTTGCAGATAATAACATGGACAAGAACACTTATCTTGCACATAACTCATCTAGCAACCATCTATGTCGCTGTGATGTTCCTCCCAACCATAGGACAATGTGCTCCTTAGTCTCTCAGTGACACTGCCACCCCCGATATGGGCATGATTTCCTACAGGAATAAGGGAACACTAGAAGACTTATACATAGCCAATGTGAAATAACACTCAGCCAAGCCAACACAGTTGGGTTTATTGGGTTGCAGGGTAAAAAATTCCAGCATATGGTTTTCACAAGCCTCCTAGCCAAGCCATCTCAGAGTTAGGTTCATAGACTAAACACATTCAAGCAAACTTTCACCTTTAAGGACCAGTCAAGCCAACAGATGAGCTTATCAAACTGTACACAGTCAAGCCATCATGCTACTGGGTTTATAAGGCTACCTAGCTAAGATAGCATTCGCAGTTGGGTTTATCATATTTTCCAACCAAAGGTTACACACGAGGTCAACCACATCAAGACACATCCAAGACAACATATGGGTTTATCAGGATACCAGCCAAGCCATCCTTCAAGTTGGGTTTATCGGGATTCCAAGGAAATGGGCAGGAAAAACAACTAAGCTAGTGAGCTCATCTACAAAGCTAATAACACCTTCACAATACCTATCTGGCCTGGATTCCCCACTTCCTACACACCCAACACAAAGAAGTGTCCCCTTCTCTGCTCCACAGTCCCTCGAGCTACACCTTCCCTTCCATTTCTCTTCAATATATGCATAGCAGAATTACCAACCACTCTTATCTTATCGTGAGGTTCCACACTAGGTTTATCAAGCACATTGTATGTCTCTCCCATTCCTAAGTCTCGTACGTATCTTAGACCCGAACCAAGGTGCACAACAAAGAAACCATAGGGAGAATCTACAACATAGGTTTATTCTAGAACATGAGTAACAGGGTCTCATATACTATGTAGTTTATGATAATGCCACAACACAACAATCAGAGTCCTTCCAAGGGAACAACACTCGCAGAAGGAAAAGGATACAGATAGGTAGAGATCCATTGCTACCACAATGTCACTAAAAGACTTGCAGAAAGTGAAGGATACACACAGGAAAATCTCAGCTGCTGAAGAGCTTCCCGTGAATGGAGAAGGAATATTGACTTATTCGAGCCAGCATGTTTTGACGCTCTCAAAACGTGAGAGTAAATCCAAACGTGAACGCATGGGTCAACACTGGCATATCATTCCTGCTATTTGCATGTCCATAGAAGAAAAACATGACATTCCAAGATTGGGTGCTCTGCCCAATTCGAAATTTCCCATACGCTTCCCCTTCCGAGAAATAACTCCCTCAACCACCTTCTGGCAGAATAAATGGTTGGAAAGAAGATAAGAAAGAGGGTAGTTGACAGTTCTGATGGGGTATCCCCATGACACATGGATTTTCCCCAACCAGGCTCAAGGTTAACATTCCCACCCCATTATCCTTAGGAAAATCATGCCCCCATCTCATTATTCATTGCATTGACATAGGTGGCTATGGTTTTTTCGTTAATTTACATATTTACATGATGTTTACAAACATGCTTGACTTCGTACATAAACCATAGGAATTAACCATGATCTCCTATATACCAAACATTAATCAATGATAGGGCCTTGGCCTTGAGCTCCTTGTCATGATTCTATATAATTTTTACATCATATAGATTAATGCAATGGGGTCAAAACTAGGGTGTTACATTTCCCTCCCCCTTCAATAGAATTGTCCTTAGTGCTTACAAAATTTGAACAAAATGCTACACTGGCATCGCCTTTGTGTTTTGCAGATTTGAACAAAACTGGATGTGCCAATCGCATGGCATCATCCATCTCTCACTTAGCCTCTTCAGGATTGTAGTGCTCCCACTACACCTTTACCTGTCTGATGGATCTGTTCCAAAGCATGGTGACCTTCCTATTGAGGATGTGCATTGGCTTGATTCAGAACTCTCCCTCGGGTTCCACCTGAATCACATCCCAATTTATCACATGGTTAGGGTCATGTATATATTTCTTAAACAAGGAAACATGAAAAACATTATGAGGTCTAGTGCTAGCAAACAATGCAAGTCTATATGCAACTGGCCTTATTCTTTCAAGCACTTCAAATTTCCCACAATATCTTGATGACATCTTGGCGGAAATCCCAAGATTCATGGAACTCTTATTTTCCCTCACTTTGAGGTAAAAATGATCCTCAATACTGAACTCTTTGTTGACCCTATTCTTATCAACATAGCTTCTTTGTCTGTCCTAGGATACCTTCAGGTTTTGCCTGATCTTTACAACCTGCTGCTACATCTCCTTGAGAAATTCTGGACCAAGCACAACCCTTTTCACTAGACTATCCCAAGTCACCGGTGTTCTACACCTCCTTCCATACAAATATTCAGACGGACTCATCCCCAAGGATGGTAAGCCGTGTTGAAGTTCAGCTTTGTACCCAAATCTGAAAACAACCCCTTCCAAAAATTGGAAGTGAAATTGACATCTCTGTCAGAGACTATTGCCTTAGGAAATCAATGCAATTTGAAAATATCCTTCATCAGTCTTATGCGTAGACTCAACCAGTATAAAATGCGTTGCATTAGTCAACTTTTCCACCACAACCATAATGGAATCATGTTGTCTCTAGGTCATCCGCAATCCTATAATAAAATCTATGGAAATAACTTCCCATTTCCATTCTGGAACTGGAAAAGGCTGCAACAAACTTGCAGGGTGTTGATGCCCAACCTTTACGTGCTGAAATTTCAAGCACCGTGAAATGTATTCAGCTATGCCCTTTTTGATCCCTAGAAAAAAGTACCACTTTTTGGCTATATAAATTGTCTTTTGATACCCTAGGTGACCAAAATATGGATCATGATGGATCTCATCCATAACAACTCTCCTCAAATCTGCTACCTTCGGAATGCAAATTCTTCCTTTATAAGTAAGAAGCCCGTCTTCTTCCATTTTATATCCCTCATATATCTTCTCAATACCTTGCCGCTGCAATTTTTCTCTTACTTGCACATACATTTCATCTCCAGTAGTATGATTAACAATCTATTATCTCAAATATGATTGGCAAATACTAAGAGATACCACATGCATTTCCTGCACCTTCCTGCTAAGTGCATCTATTACCTTATTCTCTTTTTTTTTTATGTGTTTTATTTCTAAATCATACTCACATAACAAATCTAGTGATCGATATTTCCTAGAATTTAGAGTAGGCTGATCAAATAAATACTTCAGACCACAATGGTCTATCCTTAACTCAAATATTCTACCCATCAAGTAATGCCTACAGGTTTTGAGAGCATGTACTATGGGTGCAAGTTCTAGATCATGAGTAGCATAGTTCTTCTCATGATCCTTTAACTTTCTTGACTCATAACATATAACGTTGTTGTCTTGCGTAAGTACTCCCCTAAACCCTTGTCCGCATGCATCAGTATAGACCACAAAATCCTTCTCTGGGTCTACAAATTTCCAAACCAATGCACTGGTGAGAAGATTCTTCAATTTTTGGAAGCTTTTTTTACACCTCACTATCCATTCACACTTTATGCCCTTCTTTTGCAAAGAAGTAATGGCATGTGAAACCTTGGAGAATCCTTCAATGAATCTCCTATAGTATCCTGCAAGTCCCATAAAAGATCTTACATCCATCACATTTCTTGGAGTAGGCCAATTCATAATGGCTTCAATCTTGTCAGGGTCCACAGATCTACCCTCTTCTGAGATAATGTGACCCAAGTACTGAATTTTATCTCTATAGAAGTCACACTTGCTCAGCTTTGCATACAATCGATGCTCCCTAAGCAATTGTAATGTCAATCTAAAATTCTCTTCATGTTCTTCCTCATTCTTAGAATAAACAAGAATGTCATCAAGGAAAAAAAGAACAGACTTGTCCAAATACTTGTTGAAGACACTATTCATAAGACACATAAATGTAGCTGGTGCTTTTGTGAGAACAAATGATACCACTACAAACTCATAATGTCCATGCCTTGTTTTGAAGGCTATCTTATGAATGTCTTCATCCTTGATTCTCACCTAATGGTAACCCGACCTTAGGTCAATCTTGGAAAATACCTTTGCTCCCCTCATTTGATTAAAGATGTCATCAATCCTAGGAAAAGGATACTTGTTCTTTATTGTGACTTTGTTTAGCTGTTTGTAATCAATACACAATATGAGTGTATGATATTTCTTCTTTACAAACAGAACTGGTTCTCCCTAGAGAGACACGTTGGGTCTGATATACCTCTTTTCCAACAAGTCTTGGAGTTTCATATTCAACTCTAGCATCTTTGGTGTACTCATTCTGTAGGGTGTCTTGGAACAAGTTCAATTGTGAAATCAATGTTCGTCTTTGGAGGAAGATCCTTGAACAAGTTCAATTGTGAAATCAATGTCCCTCTTTGGAGGAGGTTCTTGGAACAAGTTCAATTGTGAAATCAACATCCTTCTTTGGAAGAAGCCCTAGAATCTCCTCAGGAAACACATCCCGTGCTACTGGAAACACCTGAAATTCCTCCAACCTAGGAGTTTCACTCTCTGGTTCCTCCAAAAGATGAGTTGCATATAACTAGAAACCTTTCCTACAGAACTTCTTCAATTCCATTGTGGAAACCTACCTCATAGAAATCGCCTTTGGATTTCCTTTGACAATCCTTGAGTTGCCTTCTTCATCCAGGCACTCAAAATCCTTGTTATAACAGTCAAGCTTTACTCTGTGAGCTTCTAACCAATCCATTCCAATGAGGACATCATAGGAACCAAGGGGTTGAACATTTAGATCTACACAAGTGTCCAATCCATTCATATCCAATGGACATTTCTCCACCACTTCACTAACCTTTCTCTTAGTCCTAGTAGCTAGCTGAACTAACGAAGATTTGCCATGCTTTACTTTCTTAAAGGCACACATCTAGACTACTCTAGGAGTAATGTAATTGTGAGTATAACCAGGAACAATCAATATAGAAACAGATTGCTCAACAATCCTACCTGTAACTTCAACCACAGTTGACTGGTGATGTGCCTGGCTGGCCTGTAGTGCTGCATAAATCCTAGGGACAACCCTTGCTACTTGACTTATGAATTCTGCTTCTTGAATGTTGTAAGTTATCCTTGCACTCATTCTCGAGTGGGAAATTCCTACGCATGTGGGGTCCTCCACATATCTAACATTGGAGGGGTTCTCTATTTTGCTGTGGATCTCTTTGTATTTCTCCCACCACTATAGCCGGCTTATTTTATGCTTGGGATGGCTATCTCTGCTAATTCCTAAAGCTAGAAGGTTTCAACCCTTTCTTCCTTTTCTCCATCTTCTCATTCTTCTTGTCTTTACATGACTTCTGGTAATCAGGTCTCTGTTTGCTTCGCTCATAGCAATACTTAGCCTTCCTAATTACTTCTTCAAGAGCTCTAGGCTCATAAAACTCAATTCTATCTTTGTAAGATCAAGGAAATCCACTCAAGAAATGCTGAATTTTCACTTTTATTTTTATTTTTGATGTACCTGACATATCTCAACAGTTCTAGGAACCTAGAAGATACTCTTCCATGGTATGTTGTCCTAGTCTCAACTCATGGAATTCTTTGATTTTGTCATCATAGTACCTATCAGAGAGGTATTTCTGCTTGAAATACTTATGGAACCGTTTCCACTTAATTCTCCTTTCACTGATCCTTCTTACTTGCTTGAAGTGCTCCCACCAAATGGATGCCCTTCCATTCAAATAGAATATGGCAACCCTTGCCTTCATATTCCTTGAATAATCCTGAACTTGGAAGTACATATTTATTCTAAGAAGCCAAGCTTCAGATTCTTGTCTAGTCTTAAGCTCGCCATCAAACGTAGGATTTTTATCCTTCTTAAATTCATCCCAAGAGCAATCTCTAAGGGGCCTCTTCCTCTTTCCCTTACGAGAAGAAAAGCTTGAATCCCCACTTGATTCTCTTGACTCAGATGATCTACTAGCAGTCATTCTTCTTCTTTTGGTACTGCTCTTACTACCTTCAAGTTTTACTGTAGCCTGTCTAGAGTCTATCTTTCTTTGCAAGTCTGTCAAACCCTGCAATATAGAAGCATTCAACTAATGTTGCTCTTTCTGAGCTTTAATTGGGCTTCTCGTAGTGGCTGCAATATTCGACAACGTCTCTTGGAATCTCCTTCCATTAGAATCTATGTCATCATTTCCAACTTGGACATTTTTCCCCATGGCATCTCGTCCATGCTCATAGGAGTCCGAAGCATCATATCCGTCATGGGTTCTCATGGCTGAACCACAACTTACTCTTCCAAAATATACTATGACTTTGCAAAATGTGTTATCAACACAATTTGTTAGACACACAGTAATTCAAAATCAAAACCATTTACTTACTATCACCTGGCCTTTTTAGGCCCAATGCTATAACTGACAACTTTGGTTAATTGATTCTTGGCCCATCTAGGACCAATGCTACAACCCTCAGCTCTAATACCATGCTGTAGTGTACTACAAGTTAGTATCAGGGGGTACTCTTGACTGCTTCTTGGCCCATCCAGGTCCAATGCCGCAACCCGCATCTCTGATACCACGCTATCATGTACCCATACCCCATCATCTTGCAAAATTAAAATTTCATCAATATCCTTTACTGCTCATTGAAACACAGTGCATTGTGGTGAACCACATATCAATATTTCCCACACTGTGACACTCCCTATCGTCTTCCATAGATCAGTTCGACGACCTGCAAGGAAATATCTCAGAGAAGATCAGATGGCAGGGAGAAAACGCAACGAAAATCAATGATCATAAACGATCCTGCAGACTAGAACCTAATCCACAGTTCAAAACCCACCGAGTTGCGAGGTTGAAAAGTTATAAAACTTTCAACCTCACCTCCTGCATCCCGCATCGAAAATAGATCAATGCCGGAGAATCATCCCACGAATATCGACGACATGGAGATTTGAATGGTGGGATTGGGGATTATGGAAATCATGAAACCATGATTCCCGCATCCCACAGCTTGTAAGTTGCAGAGAGGAATTTGGGGAAACCAAAATCTATGAAACGGAATTCTGCATCTCACATCCCGGAAACCTGCAAATTTTCACTAGGGAGCATTTCTACTAGGAAACTTGGCTTTTCCACTAAATTCTTGGATCGATCTAATCATTCAGGCCATTACTGATTTGGCTAATCTACCCTGTAACTTAGTACGAATTTCATTGATGGAAAACATACATAGATGACTATAATTTGTGATTTATTCAAAGGAATAATGCAACAATTCCACATAACGACATATTCATCACATTCGATCAAGCAATTTACAATACAAGAAATACAATTAGAGAGAATAACATGGAAAAGAACACTTATCTTGCTTAAAAATTGTCCCGCAACTAGCTATGTCATTGCAACGTTCCTCCCAACCATAGGACAATGTGCTTCATAGTCTCTCAACGACACTAGCACCCCCGAGTTACGCATGATTTCCTACAGGAATAAGGGAAAACTAGCAGGCTTATACCTTGGCAAGGTGCAATAACACTCATCTAAGCCAACATAGTTAGGTTTATGAGGCTGCAGGGTAAAAAAATTTAGTAGATGGGTTTCATAGGCCTCCTAGACAAGCCATCTCACAGTTGGGTTCACAGACTGAACACAGTCAAGCCAACCTTCACCTTTAAGGACTAGTCAAGCCAACATATGGGTTTATCATATTGTACACAGTCAAGACATCTCACTACTAGGTTTAATAGGCTACCTATACAAGCCTTCATTCATGGTTTTGTTTATCATACTGTTCAACCAAAGGTTACACACCCGGTCAAGCACATCAAGACACAACCAAGCCAACATATGGGTTTATCAGGCTACCATCCAAGCCATCCTTCCAGTTGGGTTTATCAGGATTCCAAGCCAATGGGCAAGAGAAACTGCTAAGCTAGTGAGATCATCTACAGAGCTAAGAACACCTTCACAAGACCTATCTAGCCTCGATTCCCCACTGCCTACACACCCAACACAAGGAAGTGTCCCCTTCTCTCCTCCATAGTCCCTCGGGGTATACCTTCCCTTCCAATGGTCTTTCGAATGTGCATAGTAGGTTTACCAGCCACTCTTATCTTATCATGAGGTTCCACACTAGGTTTATCAAGCATGTTCTACGTATTTCCCATTCCTAAGTCTTGTACATAGCTCAGACCTGAACCAGGGTGCACAACACAACAACCAAAGGGACACTCTATAACACATGTTTACTCTAGAACACAAGTAACAAGTTCTCATACACTCTATAGTTTAATATAATGCTGCAACATAGAAATCACAATCCTTCCAAGGGAACAACACTCCTAGAATGCGAAGGATACACACAGGTAGAGTGCCTCTACTACCACAATGTCACTAAAACACTCACAGAACGCGAAGGATACATAGAAGAAAATATCAGCTGCTGAAGAGATTCCCGTGAATGGAGAAGGAAGATTGACTGATTCGAGCCAGTACATTCCGTTGCTCTCAAAATGTGAGAGTAAATCCAAACGTGAACCAGCGGGTCAACAATGGAATATAGTTCTTGGTGTTTTCTTCTCCATGCAAGCAAAACAGGACATTCCAGGACTGGGTGCTCTGTCCAATTCGAAATTTCCCATAGTCTTCCCCTTTTAAGCAATAACTCCCTCAACCACCTTTTGGCAGAATAAATGGTTGGAAAGAAGACAAGAAAGAGGGTAGTTGATAGTTCTGATGGGGTCTCCCCATGACACATGGATTTTCCCCAACCAGGATCAAGGTTAACATTCCCACCCCGTTATCCTTAGGAAAATCATGCCCCCATCTCATTATTCGTTGCACTGACATAGCTAGCTGTGGGTTTTTCATTAAGTTGCATATTTTCATGATTTGTACAATTGTGCTTGACTTACCACATAAAACATAGGCATCAACCATGATTGCCTATATACCAAACATTAATCAATTTTAGGGCCTTGGCCTTGAGCTCCTTGTCATGATTTGATATAATATTGACATCATATACATCAATGCAAGGGGGTCAAAACTGGGGTGTTACAATTCCTTTTAGGTAAAATTTCAATATTAGAACAAAATACTTATCTCCTTATTTCTTCTCGAAATACGAGCCAGAATCACTCCCATAAAATTTTCAGCATTTTGATTTTTGTTCATGTATGGCTGACACGTGCGACTATACCTGTTGTTTTCTTCCTAAAAAATTGCGACTATTGTATGGTCTGCACACAACATTATTTTGTACGGTTCACCTCAAAAATGTTCCTGTTGTATGAATCCCATCGAAAAATGTGGATATTGTATCGTACAGTATTGTATGGCCTTCTCTCAAAAATTGTGCATGTTGTATGGATTCTCTATATGTTGTACAGATTCTAGAAATTTGTTCCCACCTTTTTCTTGAAATTTTGATCATTCTCAGCCTAAAATTATAACAGGTTTTCTCCTCTCTTTCGCTCCTTTTCTCTCTTCCGATCCTCTCCCAAATCTCTTTGTGAAAGAGAACAATGGATCTCTGAATGTGTTTCCCTATCCTTTTTTTTTAAGTAACCACCACTTGAAAATCAATGGATTAGATTAAAATCCAACTAAATGAGATCTAGGGCCTTTATTAAAACTCATTTTTTTCTCATTAAAAAAATTAACTCACTTCTAAATATTAAATTAGACATTTAATAGTCACCTTCCTTTCTTAATTCTCATAAATTCACCTTTTAGACTTTTAATAATTCATGCTCACATTTTAAAGTCACTTTATAAACATAAAGTCATTCTCACTTTAAAATATTAGGGACATAATTTTTACAAATGTTCATGTCTACCCCAAGGCACCACAAGGTAGAAAAACTCTTCTTTGGTAATTTTCAACACTCCCTCTTAGTGAGGAAGTTGTTCTTGACCACTCCCATATTGTCTCTGAAATGAATAGGCTTTCCTCTCCCCAAATACTTTCTTAGAATTTCATCCACCTTGTACTCCATAGATATGTGTCAGAACTCAACGGATCCTCTCTCGACATAATCTATGATGAAGTGATATCTAATCTCAATATGTTTATACTTGTCATGGAGCATTGGATTCTCAAATAGCTCGATCAAACTCTGATTGTCACAGTATATAAATATAGTCCTCAACTCCTAATCAAACAATTTAACCATCAACTTGTGAATTGACAATGCCTTGTAACAAGTTTGACTAGATACTATATACTCAGCCTCAGTAGAACTCAAAGGAACAATTTTTTTTTTGTTGAACCATGACATTGCCGCCAAGACAAAACTAAAGCAACAAATGTAAGTTTTCTTCCAGTCTGATGCACTTTCTTCCCAATCCATATATATGAATAAAGGAAATCCCACTCCATCCGATCTCCTATAGTCTATACCATAATCTGTTGTCCCAACAATATATCTCAAAATATGTTTTGAAAATACCTAGTTCACTTTCCTGGACACCATCATGAAATAGCTGAGAGTGTTCATTGAAAAAAATATATCTGGTCTAGCCTTGTTAACCAAATACATCAATGAACCAATAACCTTCTTGTATAAGGTAAAATCAACCAACTCTCCCTCAAAAGCATGAAGTTTCTTCCAGTTGATGATCTTGGGTGTGGATATCGGTCTGCAATCCTCCATATGAAATATATTCAGAACATCATAATTTCCTTTCCCCAGAAAAACATGTCCATCCTCCTACAATACCTTCATACAAAAATAATAATGCATCAGACCAATATTAGTCATCTCAAAATTTGAAGCAATATATTTCTTGCAAACATCAATTAGGTTCTCCTCCCTCGTGATAAACAAGTCATCAACATATAGAAGAATAATAAGTGTATCACCTCCAACCAAAATGAAATATAAGTTGGGATCAGCCTCACTCATCTTGAACCCAATCAAGAGCATGTAAGAATCAATACATCATCGTCATTGAATACAACATTGTATTTGGAAAAAATGGCTTAATACATCGTCCTCATTGATATACTATGAGATTCTTTGTTTCATGGTATTTTGTTTCTTGAGGTTAGACATGATTTTCATCTAGTCGTATCTCAGCTTAATGGTGAATATCAACAAATGAATAGTTCTTTTCTTTGTTAGTTTTTAATAATTAGATTACTTGAAAGACATTTTGATTACATTACACACTAGCGTATTTCAAGACATTAAAATACATTTGCATATGCATATGCAAATTATACTCTCAATTGACATTTGTTTCATACACTATAAGAAATAATCAGACATACAAACATAAACACATGTAAATATAAGTCAACATATGTATATATGTGTGTGTGTGTGGGTGTGCACACATGCATGCACACAAACACACACGCACATATAATAGGTCCATTACACATAAATTGAGTTTAGGTATAGGTATCCAGTCATAAGTACATATCAAAATACATAAAGTAGGATCATAATCGCTCATGATGATAAACCCTAAGGAGAGTCTGGACTCTCAGTTTCCTCTACTACCACCTCTTGGTAACAAATGACATATTTACACACTTTTTGTAGCAGTCTCAACCATGTAGGGGGCACTCCAACTACATGATCCTGCATATTTATCAGAATCCTATCCATCATAGGGTAGGAATGTCATGAGTTACTTGGGTCATCTTTTCCTCAAGATTACTAAGCATGGCATCAAATCCACCTCCCTCAATCAGTTGTACAAATTCCTTGGGATGTCCATCTGGCTGCACTGATCCAATATTTGCATCAACATTATGGATAGAGTTAGATTCATATATATACATATGTGTACACATTTACTTATAAAAATCCTAAAAATATGAATATGTGAAAAAAAAATACCAATCTCTCCCATGCTTCATTGGGAGGAAGTATGATATCAGGATAACCTCAGAATTCCAATTCTGCATATGGGAGTTACTTAAAAGTATGAACCTATCGGATCCACCATGATTGAAAATCATCACCATACCCTCCTCAGATGTATCCACTCCCTTGGATTCTGAAGACATCACCCCAATAGGTAAGTCTGGGATCACAAGGTTAAGATACTGGGAGGGTCACTTTGGGACTCAAAGCTGGAACACGGTCAAAGAGAAAGGAAGTCAATATTATAGGATATCCAAAGTTCTTATTTTTTCCTAAGTTACCTTCATTGATTTGTTTTTTCATGTTCACTACAGGACCATAAAACCGATAAAAAAACATGCTTTGCAAAAATTCCACACCTAGAAGCATGTGATTGAGTATCCAAGTGCAATGCCGACACACTGGAAAATTGTGTAATAATGGTAATTATAACTTTTAATGGGAAACTTGAAATATTCCCAATATGAACTTGAGTGCCCGACTTACATGCTCTTGACATGCAGTAGGTGTTCACATAGTCTTGCACACTTAGTGCACCATCACCATGACTAGAACCAACCAAACTCATGGCTACCTCATGACGTGACAAACCAGTGATGAAATAGATATCTTCAACAATGATTTCCAATATCTCACTTTGAAGATCAAACACACTTAGTTCAGGATCTCAGTTTCCCACTAATGTTTCCAATAGTCTTGGTTGAGCCCGCATGTTGCCTGTGCAAAAAAAATTGAGCAACCCACAT
This sequence comes from Pseudotsuga menziesii, assembly GCA_001517045.1. Lineage (NCBI taxonomy): Eukaryota > Viridiplantae > Streptophyta > Pinopsida > Pinales > Pinaceae > Pseudotsuga > Pseudotsuga menziesii. The sequence continues at coordinate 863,314 of LPNX010984862.1, forward strand.
TGACGTAAATCATTTAGAGTCAACAAGTCATGCATAACTTATCTATCCAATTCCTCATGCTCCCTTTCATACAACTCAAGTACCATATCTACAAAATTTCAATTGTTATGGGTCAATATCGAAGTTTTATTTACGGCCTGTAGAAAACACATGTGCATCATTTTACAATATGCATGCCACATGCAAGTGGAATCCTATGCACTCACGTGTTTTCTGGGAACATGCGAATGTACAAGCTTCCACCTGCGTGTATTCTTTTCCTCTTTTATAAACCACCAAAACATGAAAAATTGACGATAAAACATGAAATAAATGACATGAAGAGAGAGAGAATGTTTACTTGCAGCTTGTAGTTTCGAAAATGGTCCAATGGATCGATAACAATGAGCAGTTGAAGATATATGGATATTTTCTTCACCCCAAGGTAAAAAAACAAATAACTTAGTTTTTCAACAAAAATTACTATTTATGGTGAAAAAATTTCAAAATTTTACCCACTTTATATATTTTATTTTTTCTTTGTGATCCTTTAACTAATGTTGTTGACCTTTTTTCTAGATTTTAATGATTAAAAGGTGTTTTCAGGTCCTTTTCACACTCATGGATGGAAATTTCTACAATATATCATGACATATGGGATAGGATATCGTTACATTGCATTTTCATCTATACTTTATCTTGTTTTAAGCTGCAGGACCAACCTTTTATCCATGAAATGTTGTTTATAACCTCCAACTATTCTACAACTAGCATAGATCCATTTTAAACCCATATCTATCAAGCACTCAGAGGGATCCAATTTCTTGACGGATATATTTTTTTACCATTTGGATCCTTTTCAGTACTTTATAGATTCGAGTTTAAAATGGATATATGCTGATTTATTATTTATTTATTTAAGTCAATATGTAATTTATGTTTTTCATTTTTTATTTATGTCGGCTAGCATAACGTGACTAACATGACACGATCTCCCCATACTGGGCTGGAGAGCACCTCGCTTCTCTTGATGCAATGATCATTTTTCTTCCATGGAATAGAGCCTACCTAACATGGGCTACCATAGTTAGAACCTATACTATCATTATGGTACCCATGTTGTAAGTTTCTAGGTCCAGAGAGCCTTCTTAGTTTATATTATGAGTGAAAAGATGAGCCTCATACTCTTTCTTTTTACTCACCACCTTTCTTAATAGGATCCCGTTATATGGTGTTACCTTTAAGATTTCGTCTCACTCCTTAAACATGACTAGATTTTCAAGTTTACTTGTTCTTTCACACTCGCTAAAGGAATTGAAAGATCATCCACATTGGTATAAGTTTACCCATTTTTTGGATCATGTGGATTATTTACAAAAAAGGAATACTCTAGTTCACTATGACTATAAAAGTATTCCCATGTATACAGTTATCTCTTTTCTGGTCCCAGGAGACTAAATTTATGAAAAATGAACATGTTTGAGCTTATTTTTACTTTTCATTCTCTGGTTTAAACCATGAAAAAAATTTCGAGCATTCTTTATGCCATTGTCATGCTCTCTAAAAATTCAACACAAAAGCATCAAGTTTATTGTTGGTTTCCCCATACTCACAAATAAATGGAACTACATGAGTGATCTTACTTTCGTTCATGCTCGTTAAGCTAAGGATTTATGCTTACTCTTGAAAGATTGTCGGTATGGTGATAGTTTAACCATTTTTTGGATCTTTCCCACTAACTACAAAAAAGGAATACCTTAGTTATCCTAAGCTAAGAGAGTCCTCCTATGGATTGTTTTATACTTTTTCGAAATTTGGAGACTAACTTTACAAAAAAAATCCCCCCCCTAGAGTCTTCTTTGTATTTTTCAAACTCTCAAATTGTGAAAACTCCACCGATTACTCAGTAGTTTGGGTTGGTAAAATCCACATATCAGTAATTTATCAAGCATTTTGTTGAGTCCTGGAAAATCACAGGGAACAACAGTAAGGGATTCTCCCCAGTCAACGTTCCCAACTAGCTTATGACTGTTTGGTATGGGGAATTTGTCCAGTTTACGGTCCAGCTACCATAGTTCAAGTAACAAAAATTAAAAGGTTTTACCGATTGTGGCCTGGTCTACCGTATATATATTTGTGTTTTTAACTTTAAGTATGATATGCAAGTGCCTATCTAAAATGCAGATTGATAAATAATACGAGAAGTGGTCACAATGTGATGCACAGGTTCTTACCTCTCATCTTAGACTCTCTCGCATCTGAACCACACACAACAGGAAATAAAACTAACTAAGCTGTCCCTAGGGAGTGAGATTATCATTTAATGAGTAATGTAATACTATTCATGCATTAAGAAAAATCACAGATAGTTGTTCTTTGATTCAAAACACATAAACATGAATAGATGGATGAACAACAATATAGCTCATTGTCTATGAAACCATTCATTACTCATAGTAGAAATTATCATAAAATAAACCACAGAACATTCATAAAAGAACATAGCTTCAACAAGTTAGAACTATATCACGGTTAATGAATAAAGGTTGAAAATGAAATAGTTTCCCTTCAACAACATCCATTGAACAACATTTGAACATTCCACCAAATATTTATCCAAGAGGAAAAACTGTAATAGTATATTGCAAAATGAAATAGTTCCTCTTATAATGTGTTCTCACTAGTCTCACTGGGAAAAAGCCCTGTGACTCTCTATCTTTCCTATATTTATACAAAGATAGAAAAACCTTTGGGTTTCCCCCTGACCTTTTAATCTCACAGTTTTTTCATTTTGTGAGTGTAACGTCCCCAACCCTCCGACCAGCGAAGAGGATGCGACCATGGAGTTAACGATCCGGGAAACCAGCCCCATGAACATGTGAATTCATAAAATTGCTGAAATGATGAAATAAAAATGCTTTGAACTAGACATGGATACATGATCATTTGTCATACATAGATGCAATTGTTTATCATGCACAACAGAAACCACATACATTCATACAAGCATTCATTCAACATGTTCATCACATTCATTAACGAAAAATATGGTTTTAGAAGTAAAATGGGCAAGATCACTTATCTTATGAAGAATTCAATCCACAACCAGCTACGTCGCTGCAACATTCCACCCAACCATAGGCCAGCGTGCTCCTTAATCTCTCAGCAGCGCTGCCACCCCCTAGCTGGGCATGATTCTCCAAGGAATAAGGGAACACACAGGCTTACACATAGCCAAGGATACAGAAAACACATCCAAGCCAACACAGTTGGGTTTATCAGGCCATCAAGCAGTCGGGAAAGGCTAAATGCTAAGCTAGTGAGCTCATTATAGAGCCAAGGACACCTACACCAGAACTAGCCTGACTTCTAAGACACCCACACACACCCAACACAAGGAATCAGTCCCTTCTCTGCTATATAGTCCCTCTTGGCCTGCATTCCCTTCCAGTGCTATCCAGGGGTTGTGGAGAAGAAATCCAGCCCTTTAGCCCTATCTTTGTGGTTTCCATCCACCAGGTTTATCAAGCAACCGAAGCCCCCATCCCTACTCCCAACACAGTCTGAATACCAACCCTTGCACGCAGGCAATTAATCAGCTATTACAGCTTGACAGGGGAAAATGATTCCTGGGTCGTTCTTGGCCCTATCGTGGCCAAAACGACTCCCAAGCGAATTACAACAGACCACTGAACGTATCAGTACCCACAATTGATAACATGGGGGAAATCAACAACCCCAAAACATATCAGGGAATGCATCTCACAACAGGGGAAAACCACAGCCCGTCCTGGGCAACAAAGTCGTCGGGAAAACATACATACACCATGTTGAGGAAGAGAAAAAAAAGTAGACTTCCAACCTGTGCGTGAAACGAGCAGACTCCCATCCCCAAAATATAAATAAGACCACAACAATCACCACATAAGGGATACCATAGCAACACAACAAATATTGAGGAGAATAGTGACAACTGTAACTCACAGGAAGAACAATGGTTCTGATTTCAACACCAAAATGACAGAAAATTACACGATCATACCAGTATGTAAGGAGGACGTACAGTTGAGAACGCGTGTGGCCCTTCACTAGAAAACCATGGATGAAAGAACACGGCTCCCAGCTCGATGCACGAGTCGAAACCCAGGGAAAAATCCTATGCGTGAAAATAATGAGCAGATGACGATCCCTACATGAGGATGAATAGCTCTACCTCTGGGCGTGGATGAACAAAGAATCGTGAGGCACAAACAGACCATGGAGATAACATGCAGTGGAGGAAATGAATGAAGGGCGTAGTCATTCTTCTCCCATCATGAGGTTCATTGCTGGTGCAGTGTGTGGATAGGCAAGGAATGATAGTCCTGCCACCCCATTCCCAAAAACAATAACTGCCTCAACCACCAATAGCAATTCTTAATGGAGGTGGTTGGGTAAGACAAGGTGGTGACACATGGGTTTTTCCTTCATTGTTCAAGGTTTGAAAATTTCCCCCACCCTTATCCTTGTGAAAATCATGCCCCTTGTCAATTTAGTTTCCGTGATCGTAGCTGGTCGGGTTCTTTTTAATTAAAGATGCATATGTACATGATGACCAAACTTAATATCTATGTCGCATGCCCTGATACACCATCGGTGACAATTTAAATCCGAAACATAGCATAACCAATCAATGGTGGGGCCTTGGCCTTGATCTCCACACCATGATCATTTACAATATATACATCATATACATCTAATGCAATTGGTTCAAAACTGGGGTGTTACATTCTCCTCCCCCTTCAATGGCATTGTCCTCAGTACTTTACGAAATTGAACAAAATGCTACATTGGTATTGCCTCTATGTTCTGCAAAATTGAACAAAAATGGATGTGCCAATCGCATGGCATCCTCCAGCTCCCATGTAGCCTCTTCAGGTCCGTAGTGCTCCCATTGCACCTTTAACTGACCTATGGCTCGGTTCCAGAGCATTGTGACCTTCCTGTCAAGGATGCGTGTTGGCTCGATTGGGAACTCTCCCTCGGGTTCCACCTGAATCACATCCCAATTTATCACATGGTTAGGATCATGTACATATTTCTTAAGCAAAGAAACATGAAAAACATTATGAGCTCTAGTGCTAGCAGGTAATGCAAGTCTATATGCAACTACCCCTATTCTTTCGAGCACTTCAAACGGCCCACAATATCTAGGTGACAACTTGGCACAACTTCCAAGCTTCAGGGAACTCTTCTGTGCCCTCACTCTGAGGTAAACATGATCCCCAACACTGAATTCCCTGTTCACCCTATGCTTATTCGCATAGCTTTTCTGTCTATCCTGTGCTGCTTTTAGCTTCTGCCTGATCTTTACAACCTCTTGCTCCATTTCCTTGAGCAATTATGGTCCAAGCACAATCCTGTTCACTGGATTGTCCCAAGTCACTGGTGTCCTACACCTTCTTCCATACAAAGCTTCATACGGACTCATCCCCAAGGATGCTTGCTATCCATTGTTATAAGCAAACTCCACCAAGTGTAAGTAATCTCCCCACTTGGTTGGTTTGTCCATCACATACATGTAAAGCATGTCTTAAAGCACCTAATTAACTCTCTCTGTCTGCCCATCTGTCTGAGGATGGTATGCAATACTGAATTTTAGCTTTGTACCCAAATCTGCAAACAACCCCTTCCAAAAGTTGGAAGTGAACTTGACATCTCTGTCAGAGAATATTGCCTTCGGCAATCCATGCAATTTGAATACCTCCTTCATGAATATCTTTGCAATGTCATCAATCTTATGCGTAGACTTAACCGGTATAAAATGTGCTGCCTTTGTCAACTTGTCCACCACAGCCATGATGGAATCATGCTGTCTCCAAGTCATCGGCAATCCTGTAATAAAATCCATGGAAATAACTTCCCATTTCCATTCTGGAACTGGCAAAGGTTGCAACTAACCTGCTGGATGTTGATGCTCGACCTTTACCTGCTGACATTTCATACACCTGGAAATGTACTCAGCCATATCCCTTTTCATTCCTGGCCAAAAGTACTACTTTCTAGCTGTAGCAATTGTGTTCTGATATCCTAGGTGACCAGAATATGGAGCCTGATGGATTTCATCCATGACAACTCTCCTCAAGCCTGCTACATCTGGAATATAAATTCTACCTTTATAAGAAAGAAGTCCATCTTCTTCCAATTTATATCCCTCATACCTCTTCTCAAGACTTTGCTGCTGCAACTTGTCTTTTACCTGCTCATACAATTCATCTTTAGCAGCATGACTAACAATCTGTTGCCTCAAATTTGATTGGAAAATACTAAGAGATGCCACATGCATTTCTTGCATCTTCCTGCTGAGTGCATCAGCTACTTTTTTCTCCTTTCCCTTTATGTGCTTGATTTCAAAATCAAACTCACATAGAAATTCCAGCCATCTTTCTTGCCTAGCATTCAGAGTAGGCTGATCAAACAAATACTTCAGTCCACAATGGTCTGTTCTGAGCTCAAATCTCCTGCCCATCAAGTAATGCCTCCACATCTCGAGAGCATGTACTATGGCTACAAGCTCTAGATCATGAGTGGCATAGTTCTTCTCATGTTACTTTAGCTTTCTTGACTCATAACATATCACATGGTTGTCCTACATAAGGACTCCTCCAAGCCCTTGTCCGCATGCATCGGTACACACCAAAAAACCTTTCTCTGGATCTTCAACCTTCAATAATGGCGCACTGGTGAGAAGATCCTTCAACCACTGGAATATTTCTTCACACCTCGACGTCCATTCGAACTTCATCCCCTTCTTTTGCAAAGAAGTGATGGCATGTGCAACTTTGGAGAATCCCTCAATGAATCTCTTGTAGTATCTTGCAAGTCCCATAAAAGATCTTACATCTGTCACATTTCTTGGAGTAGGCCAATTCATAATGGCTTCAATCTTTTTAGGGTCCACAGATCCTCTAAGATAATGTGACCCAAATACTAAATTCTATCTCTATAGAAGTCACACTTGCTTAATTTCGCATACAACTGATGCTCCCTAAGCAATTTCAATGTCAATCTCAAATGCTCTTCATGCTCTTCCTCATTCTTAGAATAAACAAGAATGTCATCAAGGAAAAAAAGAACAAATTTGTCCAAATACCTTCTGAAGACGCTATTCATAAGGCACATAAATGTAGTTGGTGCATTTGTGAGACCAAATGGTACCACTACAAACTCATAATGCCCATACCTTGTCCTAAAGGCTGTCTTATGAATGTCTTCATCCTCGATTCTCACCTGATGGTAACCAGACCTCAAGTCAATCTTGGAAAATAACTTTGCTCCTCTCATTTGATCAAAGAGGTCATAAATCCTAGGAAAAGGATATTTATTCTTCACAGTAACCTTGTTCAACTGTCTATAATCAATACATAACCTAAGTGTACCATCTTTCTTCTTTACAAATAGAACCGGTGCTCCCCAAGGAGACACACTCGGTCGGATATACTTCTTTTCCAACAACTCTTGCAGTTGCATCTTCAATTGTAGCATCTCCGGTGTACTCATCCTGTAGGGTGCCTTGGACACTGGTGCTGCTCCTGGCATGAGTTCAATAGTGAAGTCAATGTCCCTCTTTGGAGGAAGCCCTGGAATCTCATCAGGAAATACATCCTTGAATTCCTATAACACCTAATAGTCTTCCAACCTAGGAGTTTTATCTCCTATTTCCTCCAAAATATGAGTTGGATACAACTGGCAACCCTTCCTATAGAACTTCTTTAACTGCATTGCTGAAACCTATCGTACTGAAATCACCTTCGGAATACCTTTTACAACTACTAGGTTTCCTTCTTCATTCATGCATTCGAAAGTCTTATTGTAACAGTCAAGCTTCACCCTGTGAGCTTCTAGCCAATCCATTCCAATGAGAAAATCATAGGAACCAACCGGTATAACATTCATATCTACACAAGTGACCAATCCATTCATGACCAATGGACATTTCTCTTCCACTTCACTGACCTTTCTCTTAGTTCCAGTGGCTAGCTGAACTAACCAAGACTTCCTATGCTTTACTTTCTTAGAAGCACAAATCTCCACTACTCTAGGAGTAATGTAACTGTGCGTAGAACCAGGGTCAATCAAAATAGAAACAGATTGCTCAATAATCTTACCTGCTACTTCAACCACAACTTACTAGTGATCTGCCTGGCGGTCCTCCAGTGCTGCATAAATCCTAGGGATTTCCCTTGCTACTTGACCCACTGTTTCTACTTCTTGAACGTTATAAGCTAGCCTTGCACTCTCATTCTCGAGTGGACAATTCTTGCGCATGTGGGGTCCTCCAAATTTCCAACATTGGAGTGGCCCTCTATTCTGTTGTGGATCTTTAGGATTTTTGTCCTGTCACTCCAACTAGCTTACTTGCAGCTTGGGATGGCTACTTTTGCTGATTCCTGAAGCTAGAAGGTTTGAAACCTTTCTTTCTTTGGTTAAACTTCTCATTCTTTTTGTCCTTCCATGCCTTATGGTAATCAGGTTTACCTTTGCTTTTCTCATAGCAATAATTAGCCTTCCTTATTGCTTCTTCAAGAGTTCTAGGTTCATAAAACTCAATTCTATCTTTGTAAGACTGAGGTAATCCACTCAGAAAACGTTGGACCTTCACCTTTTCATCTCTAATGTACCGAACATACCTCAATAGCTCCAAAAACTTATTCGCATACTCTTACATGGTTCACTGTCCCAATCTCAGCTCATGGAACTCCTTAATCTTGTCATCATAATATCTATCAGAGAGGTATTTCTGCTTCAAATACTTCTTGAACTGCTTCCACTTGAGTCTCCTTTCACTGATCCTCTTTACTTGCTTGAAGTGTTCCCACCAAATGGATGCTCTTCCAATCAGATTAAATATGGCAACTCTTGCCTTCATGTTTCTTGAATAATCATGCACTTGAAAGTACTTCTTTATCCCAAGAAGCCAAGCTTCAGCCTCTTGTCCAGTGTTTACCTCACCATCAAACGTAGGAGGTTTAGCTTTCTTAAATTAATCCCGAGAGCAATCCCTATGGTGTCTCTTTATTTTCCTTTTATGAGAAGAAGAACTTGAATCCCCGTTGGATTCTTCAGAATCAGATGATCCACTAGAAGTCCTTCTCCTTCTCCTAGTACTGCTCTTACTGCCTTCTGGTCTTGCTGTACCTCGTGCAGAGTCTATCTTTCTATGTAAGTCTGTCAAAATCTGCAACATAGCAGCATTCAACTAATGCTGCTCTTCCTGGGCTTTGATCAGGCTTTTCATGGTGGCTGCAACATCTGACGGTGTCTCTTGGAATCTCCTTCCATTAGACTCAATGTCGTCATTTCTATTGCAGACATTTTCTCCCATGGCATCTCACGCATGCTCATAAGAATCTCAAGCATCATATCCATCATGGGTTCTCATAACTAATCCACCACTTATTTATCAAAATGCACTACCTGGAATACTACTCTTGAAGGTGACTATGACTCTGCAAACGTGTTAGTAACACAACTATTAGATGCATAACTTTTATATAAACCAGCATTTCTTACCTTCTCTTGGAAAATCATAATACAATTTTTTTTGTAAATCTATGTTTTCGTGCAATCTAGCGCATGAAATCGCTGCCACTTTTCTCGTTTTAAGCCCTGAAAATTCACTGAAAAATAGCTGAAAATCCCACGAAAAACTCAAATTTTCCTCATGCGGAATCGGCTCTCATTTCAACTATTGATCCGACGTTTTGGCAATCGAAACAACTAACTCCTCTGCTACTCATCGGCTGTTAGAACAACTAGCTTCTTCTACTGTAACGGCGGTCGAAACGACTAAATTTTTTCGTTGTTCATCGGCTGTCGAAACAACTAAATTTTTTCGACGTTTCGGGCCGATCCTCCTCTGGCTTCCGACACATTGGCGGACAGATCCTCTAATTTTTTCCGACGTGTCGGCGATCCAATCTTCTAAATTTTTTCGACGTTTTCTGTACTTAGAAAAATTTTCGGAAATCTTTCTTCTTCCTCTTGCCACCGCATCGACAACCTCATCTTCTATTCTTCTCCGATGCTTGCCACCGCATCGGCTACTCAAACAGCTAAATTTTGACGACGGTTTCCATACTTAGATGAATTTTCAACTTCTCTTTTCATCAGCGATCGGATCTACTATCCTTCAGAAGGATAGTCTATTAGATAGCCGCAACGGTGGATGTTCAATCCACTAACCATCGCCGATGGCTAACGACTCCCGAATTGCCTCAACTTTCTTCTTTTCCTTGGAAAAATAGTTCCATCAGCAGCCGCAATGGCGGAACATGATCTTCGATCTTCTTCTGATCGGTGGCGCAACCTGATCGGCATCGGCAATCTTTTCTCGTCGGCAAGCTAGTGCTTTTGGCTTCCGCAACGGCGGGTGCACATAACTCTATGTTCTTCCGATCAGTGGCACAACCTGATCGGTATCGGCAGTCTAGTTCTCTAGACTTCCATAACAGCGGCACCCAAAACCCTTTCTGCTTTCGATGGTCGACGTTTCAGCCTTAGAAAATTTTTAAACTTCTTTACGGCGTCGGCGGTCGGAGGCTTTTCTCGTCAGACACGTAGTCGTTTAGCCGTCCAAAACGACGGGCACTCGATCCACTATTTTCTGACAACGGTCGTCGAACAACTTAGAAAATTTTCGGCCATTATTCCTTCTGATTGACCTCCGTCAGGCATGATTCCACCTAGCTCTTCCGCTACATCGGAAGTCTTTCCCACTAGCTCTTCCACTACGTCAAAATGTTTTCCCACTAGCTCTTCCGCTACATCGGAAGTTTTTCCCACCAGCTCTTCCACTACATCGAAAGTCTTTTCCACTAACTCTTTCGATGATCCTACAATTCAAAACACATACGATTTTTTTTTAATTTTCCAGATTTCTGCTGGGAAGAAAGAAATACTACCTCTGTCCCTGTATCTTCATGGTCCATTCAGGCCCATGCTGCAACATGAGCTCTGATACCACGCTGTAACGTCCCCAACCCTTCAACCCGTGAAGAGGACGCGACCATGGAGTTAGCCATCCTGGCAACCAACCCCATGAACATGTGAATTCATAAAATTGCGAAAATGCTGAAATAAAAATGCTTTGAACTAGACATGCATACATCAACATTTATCATACACAGATGCAGTTGTTTATCATGTACAACGGAAACCACATACATTCATACAAGCATTCATTCAACATGTTCATCACATTCATTAACAGAAAATATGGTTGCAGAAGTAAAATGGGCAAGATCATTTATCTTATGAAGAATTCAATCCACAACTAGCTATGTCACTACAACGTTCCACCCAAGCATAGGCCAGCGTGTTCCTTAATCTCTCAGCAGCGTTGCCACCCCCCGAGCTGGGCATGATTCTCCAAGGAATAAGGGAACAAGCAGGCTTACACATAGCCAAGTATATACAAAACACAACCAAGCCAACACAGTTGAGTTTTTCAGGCCATCAAGGAGTTGGGAAAGGATAAATGCTAAGCTAGTGATCTCATTACAGAGCCAAGGACACCTACACCAGAACTAGCCTGACTTCTAAGACACCCACACACACCCAACACAAGGAATCAGTCCCTTCTCTACTACACAGTCCCTCAGGCCCTACATTCCCTTCTAGTGCTATTCATGGGTTGTGGAGAAGAAATCAAGCCCTCTAGCCATGTTTGTGTGGTTTCCAGCCACCAGGTTTATCAAGCAACCCAAGCCCCCATCCCTGCTCCAAACACAGTCCGAAGACCAACCATTGCACGCAGGCAATTAATCAGCTATTACAGCTTGACAGGGGAAAACGATTCCTGGGTCGTTCTTGGCCCTATCGTGGCCAAAACGACTCCCAAGCGAATTACAATGGGCCAATGAACGTATCAGTATGCACAATTGACAACATGGGGGAAATCAACATCCCCAAAATGTATCAGTGAACACAGCTCACAACAGGGGAAAACCACAGCACGTCCTGGGAAACAAAGTCACCGGGAAAACATACATAGACCATGCTGAGGAAGAGAAAAAAATGCAGACATCCAACCTATGCATGAAATGAGTAGACTCCCATCCCCAAAATATAAAGAAGACCACAACAATCATGACATAAGGGAGACCACAGCAACACAACAAATCTTGAGGAGAAGAGCGACAACCGTAACTCACAGGAAGAACAACAGTTCCGATTTCAACACCAAAATGACAAAAAATTACACCGTCATACCAGTCTATAAGAAGGACATACAGCTGAGAACGTAGGTGGCCCTTCAATAGAAAACCGTGGATGAAAGAGCATGGCTCCCAGCTCACTGCACGAGTCGAAACACAGGGAAAAATCCTGTGCATGAAAATAATGAGCAGACGGTGATCCCTGTGTGAGGATGAACAGCTCTACCTCTTGGTGTGGATGAATAGAGAATCGTGAGGCACAAACAGACCATGGAGATAACGCGCAGTGGAGGAAATGAATGAAGGGTGTAGTCATTCTTCTCCCATTGTGAGGTTCATTGCTGGTGGAGTGTGCGGATGGGCAAGGAATGACAGTCCTACCACCCCACTCCCAAAAACAATAACTGCCTCAACCACCAGTAGCAATTCTTAATGGTGGTTGGGTAAGACAAGGTGGTGACACATGGGTTTTTCCTTCATTGTTCAAGGTTTGACAATTTCCCCCACCCTTATCCTTGTGAAAATCATGCCCCTTGTCAATTTAGTTGCTGCGATCATAGCTGGTCAGGTTCTTTTTAATTAAAGATGCATATGTACATGATGACCAAACTTAATATCTATGTCGCATGCCCCGATACACCATCGGTGACAATTTAAATCTGAAACATAGCATAACCAATCAAAGGTGGGGCCTTGGCCTTGAGCTCCACACCATGATCATTTACAATATATACATCATATACATCTAATGCAACGGGGTCAAAACTGGGGTGTTACAGTGAGTGTTCATGATTCATACAAACGTTACATTTCAAATTTATGATTTAAAATCATTTTTATGAAAAAGGGACTAGCTTGGTAACTGCCGAATTTTTTACAAGCCTGGGCCTCTGCCTTAATTATATTTTGCTCAGTAATCCGTTGGTCACTTTCAAGATCCGGTTAATCTTATACCTTCCCTATCTTCTAATCCTTGAGCAACATCTCTACTTGTTCATGCTTTAGCTGCTTCATTCTTTTGGAGCTTATTTCTGAGTTGCCCTCCAACTATGTCTTCTTTGCAGCAATAATCATCAACTGGATCTGAGAAAATATGCCATGTCTATCTGCAATCAACACAAAAAAGCATCATTAATCCAGACTACTTTCAATGAACGTAAAAATTGAGCATCAGCAGTAAAACCCTGGTCCCACACTTTCAATGTGGAAACCTCAAACTTGATCAAAAACCAAAAAATCCGCCACCTAGGGAAAAAAAAAACCCTACCGCCGAAAAAACTAAAAGTCCAGCAGAATAAAACCTTCACTGGCGAATCGGAACACACAACAATGGATGATTATTTCACTAAACACTGCAATGGAGAGTGACCCATGATCTAAGGGTTCTGGAGCTAAAAAAAATGTCGGTGAAATAAAGCATTAGAAGAGGGCATCGGAGCTTAAAACGACTAAAGCATCAGAACACTAGTATGCTGAAAAGTCGCAAGGGTGAAAGTTATAAGGACAAGCGGTTCCGTAGATGAGTCAAAATAGGAGGAAAAAAGAACTAACATTAAGTGAACCATTAGCAAAAAAGATAATTAAACATCGGTGAAAAGAAGAGCTAAAAGGTGGATGGTTAGTCCATTTTGGAGCCGCAACGGTGGAACACACACAAAAAAAACTATAGTTTCCACAAAGCATGAAACCATCGGTGATTGGAAACACCAAATCCTAATCTCCCGATCAACAATCCAACACAAATCCAATGGCAAAAAGTGCAAAACCAATAAAATATGAGATCGGCGCGGGTAAACCCTAAACCATCGGAATGTTCATTATTTATCCTCCGAAATGGCGGTTGCAAAGAGGACTAGTACAAGGATGATTTTAAGAACCCCCCCTAGAATTATATGTATAAAAATTGGGCGAATCTCTCCAATATATAGGAAAAGTTGAAGGCAATTTTATCAATAATATAATATGTATATATAAAAAATTTGGTGAATCTTTTATTTTATTATATAATGTTGTAAAATTTTGGCGAATCTTTCATTTTATTATATAATGTTGTAAAAACTTGGTGAATATTTAACTTCATTATAAAAAATTGTAAAAACTGGTGAATCTTTCGCTGATTTATATAATATTGTCAAAATAAAAGAATAACAACATTAGTCAAATAACATGAATCACATCATCAACAACATAACATATAGACTCACAAGCCACAACAGGAAGGTGTCAGTGAAACACAACTGCACTGACTAGATTCAGGGCAAGTGGGGACTCCACTTGTTATCTCATCCCTTAATGGTCCAACGGACATGTGGGGACCTGAATCTTGACAAACTGATAAACTCATAGAATCATACATTATGCTCGATCTTGGCCTCCACTAGCCAATGATGGTCATGGAGGCTAATACAATTATGCATTGTAATTATGCCAATTGATTATTGCATTAGATGAATGTTGGTCTTGTGCCAATATGTATCCTACGATCAATGCATAGGAACCTAGTGCATAGACCATTTTTCTCTTCGCTTAGATATGTAGAGATCGTTTATTTTTTTGAATAACGATAAGTATTTACAAAGAAAATATATAGTCAGCGTAAAATAATTGAAAAATTGAAGAAAATTAATTCATGCACATAAAAGTTAATAAAAGAATATTTTCTCAAATCCTAAAACCAACCTTCATTCAAGCTACAAGAAAGGGTTAAATCAAGCATCGAATGAGAACTAGAATCATTCAAAGGAATTAACACAATATTTAACCAAAATACACACAAACTTCAAAAATCGACAAAATGCTTCAAACAAAAGCAATAAACAAACCATAAAAATTTGTCAAGATATTTGTGCTAAACACCAACATGGTTCCATGTACTTGAATGAGCCCATTCTTTCTTAGCGAAAGTGTTGTCAAATTAGTTATTTATCATTTAATGTTAGGAAACTATCTATGTGAAGAGATAGCTCCTTGGCCTAGCTTTCTCAAATTCCAGCGTCATTTCCTATTAGATACAAGAAAGAGACAATGTAAGAGATAGATATCAAACCATCAATCTTAAAATAAGCTGCATGATGGTAATGTAGCTCAAATCATCAATGTTACATTAAAAAAGTATAATATAGAATATATTTTTACCTAAAACATAACCTCAAATTCATATATGGAGTTGGGGTTAGGTTTGAGTTCTGCTTTTAGCTTTTTATAGGAGCTACTTTTGGGATCCCACTTTGTATTGTTAGCTTTTAGCTTTTAGATATAATTATAAAAGTCCCAACTCAACATAACAAGTAGGTTATCTTCCATTTGTATCTAGATCCATCATAATAGATGAATACCTTATAAATTGAAGCAGGTATGACCTTGACAGTCATTGAAATACACAATCTAAGAAAAATCACAAGATACTAGACTACCGATGAATTGGGGTTCGAATTCTGTTTGGCATTCTTTAGGACTCCATAATAATTGAACTGATAGACCAAAAATGAGGAACAGAGAGGATAGGGACTCTGAGAACAACAGATGAGAGACAAATTCAGCCTGTCCATCCAGGAAATGGTCAGGGAGTCTCAATCCCATCAAAAATCAACCCCCCTACCACCACTTGAACACACATTAGTTTGGGACTACTTCAGATCTGATCTATGACTATTATGAAGCTACTAATTCATTATTACAGACCTATATCAACATGTCAAAACAACCAGCAGTGATAGCCTACTCCAAACAGGCCTAAAAAAATTGCATCCCTTTTTAATAAGATGAACAGACCTTAGGAAATTTACGGTTCAAACTTAGAGGTCTCACAATGATCACAACTTAATCCAAACATCCTTTAAATAGTCACAGATGAGTTTAACAATTTAATAAGTGTTCATGGTTCAGATCTAGAAGCCCACAAGGTTCACAAGACATATATAGAAGCCCAAAAAGTCACGGCCCTATCTACAACAGCCCACAAGGTCAAGCAAGGTCACAAATGTCGCGACCCAAGATAGAATTGTCAATACAGTCACATATCAGCCTAGGAAGGTTTATTAAGGTTTAGCAGCCCGATCAAGACTACGACCCAGCTCAAAAAAAAGCAAATTAATAGCCTCAACAATATACAGGAATTAAACAATAGAGAATCAGTACCATCAATGAAGTACAAACAACCTCACAAGATCTTTGGTTGATAATGACAGTCTTCTGGAAGAATATTTGTCACTGGAGGATAATACAGTTATGCATTGTAATTATGCTAATTGATTATTGCATTAGATGAATGTTGGTCTCGTGCCAACAGGTATCCTACAATCAATTCATAGGAACCTAGTGCATAGACCATTTTTCTCTTTGCTTAGCTTTGTAGAGCTCATTTATTTTTTTGAATAATGATAAGTATTTACAAAGAAAATATGCAATCAACATAAAATAATCAAGATTCGAAAAAGTGAAGACAATTAATTCATGCAACTAAAATGCAATAAAAATATTTTTTCTCAAACCCTGAATCAATGGAAACCGATTAAAACCAATCTTGATTCAAGCTACAACAAATGGCTAAATCAAGCATCAAATGAGAACTATAAGCATTCAAGGGACTAACACAATATTTAACCAAAATACACACAAACTTCAAAAAGCGACAAAATGCTTCAAACAAAAACAATAAACAAACCATAAAAGTTTGTCAAGATATTCCTGTTAAACACCAACATGGTTTCATGTACGTGAATGAGCTCATTCTTGCTTAGCGAAAGTGTTGTCAAATTAATTATTTATCCTTTAATGTTAGGACACTATCTATGTGAAGAGATAGCTCGTAGGCCTAGCTTTCTCAAATTCCACCGTCACTTCCTGTCACATACAAGAAAGAGACAATGTAAGAGGTTAATATCAAAACATCAATATTAAAATAAGTTGCATGAAGGTAATGTAGCTCAAATCATCAATGTTACAACAAAAAAGTACAATGTAGAATCTATTTTTACCTAAAGCACGACCTCAAATTCACATATAGTGACCACCAGCAAGGGTACATGGAACATCTGGACAAAAATAAGACTCAAGAGTCCTTAATGTGTATTAGATCATATACAATCTTAGGTGAAATCCAATTTCCAAGTCACATTTTGGCCTTGGTCCTCATTTTCGACATTTTCGACATTTTGGCTCTGGTCCTCATTTTCCACATCAAGTTCATTAGATATATTTGTTATATTGTTTTCTCCCCTTCTTTCACGATCGGATCGCCAAAGAGCTAATGCTCTTTCATATGGAAAATTGTCAACCTCATACTTTGTTACATATAATTTTAAGCATGCATCCACATTTTTATCAAGCTTGTTCCTCAACTTTGACTTCAAGAATGTCAGTGCACTAAACATTCTCTCATCCTCCACTGATCCCAAAATCATGGTTTGACATAAATCTGCTAATTTGAAATATTCTGACATTTTTTCCCGTAGCACTTCGCTACCACTAAGCTTAGTCCATAATCTTGTAATTGCACCATATTCTTTACTATCCGACGGAGAAAATTGGTCCCACATTGTTGTACCAAATCATTGAGATTGATCTGCCATTTTTTCTTTATCTAAAATACCTTGAATATGTTCTCCTTGTATCTCGGCCTCTCGACAAAAATGGCTCTGCAAAATCTTGATTTTCTTTATAAAGTCAGCTTCTAAAAAATTTTCATTTTGACTATGATCCCAATATTGAGGGTATACGATAGACATGGCCTCCAACAATTCATCTCGAGGAAACCGTTCTCTTACCTCTGATGATAGTGATTTTGCAATTTCTTTCAAGTTGTCTCTCACTGAAATTACAACATCATGAAATCGTTCGCTTGAGACGGAGCACTGTTTGGTTGATCTTCCTATCTTTTCATTATAATAAAAGGGAACCATATGCCCATGAACTGCCATACATAGCATCCCTTTTTCATCAAACTTCCAAAAAAATTCATCATTTTCTATATTGATAATCTTCCTCCAATTTGTAAATGCTAAATCTTTAAAATAATCTTCCATAATATACAAATTATCCAATGCAAGACATGTTAATTTTCTTGCTCTTGTGTATTCAGCAATATACATCGTGCGACTCTGAGCCATCTTCACGAGGTTATTCATTTCATGAAGCATAGGAAGAATTCCAGCCAATGTTAATAATGTCTCTATATCAGTTAGTAGAAATAGAAGAGTTTGAGATTTTTCTACACTTCAGCGATGTTCATACATCACCCCTACCAAGGATGCATATTCATTGAATAGTCTTTCAGCTAGTCCCTTCAATGATATCCATCTTGTATCAACATCTTTTAATAGTTTTTTTCCATTTGTAACAACATCAGAAAAAAATTTAAACTCTAAAAATCATTTGGGACTCCGACAAAAGTATGCATGAACCTCATGTACAAGATATTCTACCTTTGAAACCAATGAAAACTTGCTTGCTATTTTAAATGCAAGATTCATCCTGTGAGCCATACAATGAATAATGAGCATATACGGTGAATTTGAGAGTTGCATTCTAGCACAAAGGCCATTCCTTTGTCCTTGCATTACTGATGCTCCATCTGCTCCAATGCATACTAACTTTTTTGCAATCATGGAATGATCCATACCACCAATTTCCTTCAAACTATCAATAACAAGTTCATAAATATTTTCTGCTGTAGAACTTTTGGTCATTTTATGAATTCCTAGTAGATAGGAATGCCTGATATGGTCATTGACCATATAAATGCTCATGCATATCCATGAAGTATTATCAATAGCCGTAACTTCATCCAAAGACAGTGACAAAAATGTAGCATTTGCAATCTTCTCTTTCATATCGTCCTTTTCTACTTGAGCTAGATATTTTCCCCATTCCCAACCACTTGATAAAGACCAATGAGAAGATGGAAAATTTGGCACTTGAATAAAAGATAGATATTTCGTCATTTTTGGATAATCTGTCATAGGACGACCATTGGATAGGAGGTGAAATACAATGCTTAATTGTATTGTCTTTGATAAGAAATGTGTTTCCATCATCTTTCCAAATTGAGATTTGATGGTTCCTCCACTTTCCTCAAGTTTTTTCTTATTTAGTAAGAATTCATTATATTCCACTTCAAATTGGAGATGTCGACATTCGCTAACAGATTTCCATCTGGCAGTAGATTTATTCTCATCATTTGCAGTTTTCTTATCATACACCTTCCCAACATGCTTCTCGATTGTGTCTAACTTCATCTGTAATTTCACTACCTTGCCAAGTTTCCAACTACATGAAATGCATTTAACTTCTCCTGAGGTCTCATTCTCATTTGTAGGAGGTATTGGTTCAATACATGGGTATCTTGAGACCCAATCAGCTTTGAATTTTCTCCCTGCGTCCCATTGGCCCTTTTTCCTTTTCCGTGAATGCACTGTGTCACCTTGCAATGAAAAATCTTCAACATTTGAACTACCAATTTCGGATGGAAATGCATTTGTCTCACTTTGATCATTAGAGGAATGTATTCTACCATCCATTTTCTGGGTTGCAGATGAATTCTCAATAGTGTTGACATCTCTCTCACCGATACCTTGCTCAAGAGAGCTTGAAGCATGAATAGGATGTGGATTATTGGACTGAGGCTTTTGAAAATATGATATTAC
>LPNX010984881.1:20602-34444 GCA_001517045.1 Pseudotsuga menziesii
TGAGGATTCTGATGATGTTGAGGAAGAGGGTGTCGATGAAGATGATGATGATGAGGATGAGGATGAGGGTGAGCATGAGGATGATGACGGTGATGATGATGATGATGATGACCATGATGAAGTTGATGAGGATGAGGGTGATGAGGATGATGATGAGGATGAGGATGATGAGGAGGAGGAGGAGGATGAGGGTGATGATGATGATGACCATGATGATGATGATGAGGATGAGGGTGATGATGATGAGTAGGAGGATGAGGGTGATGATGATGATGAGGTTGACGATGATGATGATGAGGATGAGGATGAGGATGATGACGGTGATGATGATGATGATGACCATGATGAAGCTGATGAGGATGAGGGTGATGAGGATGAGGATGAGGATGAGGATGAGGATGAGGATGATGGTGATGAGGATGAGGGTGATGATGATGATGATGATGATGATGATGATGATGATGATGATGATAATGATGATGACCATGATGATGATGCTGAGGATGAGGGTGATGAAGATGAGGAGGAGGATGAGGGTGATGATGATGATGAGGTTGACGATGATGATGATGAGGATGAGGATGAGGATGAGGATGAGGATGATGACGGTGATGATGATGATGATGATGATTATGATGATGATGACCATGATGAAGCTGATGAGGATGAGGGTGATGAGGAGGAGGAGGAGGAGGACGAGGACGAGGATGATGATGATGGTGATGAGGATGAGGGTGATGATGATGATGATGATGATGATGAGGATGATGAGGATGATGAGGATGAGGGTGACGATGATGAGGAGGAGGATGAGGGTGATGATGATGATGAGGTTGACAATGATGATGATGAGGATGAGGATGAGGATGAGGATGATGATGGTGATGATGATGATGATGATGACCATGATGAAGCTAATGAGGATGAGGGTGATGATGATGATGATGATGATGACGATGATCATGATGACGATGATGACCATGATGATGCTGATGAGGATGAGGGTGATGATGAGGAGGAGGAGGAGGAGGAGGAGGATCATGAGGATGATGATGATGATGATGATGATGATGCTAATGAGGATGAGGGTGATGATGAGGAGGAGGAGGAGGATGAGGGTGATGATGATGATGAGGATGAGGGTGACGATGAAGCTGATGAGGATGAGGGTGATGATGATGAAGACGATGAGGGTGATGATGATGATGATGAGGATGAGAGTGATGATGATGAACAATGATGGTGATGATGAGGAGGATGATGACTATAATGATGATGATGAGGATGAGGGTGATGATGATGATGATGATGATGACCACGATGAAGCTGATGAGGATGAGGGTCATGATGATGCTGATGCTGATGAGGATGAGGAGGATGATGAGGAGGATGAGGAGGATGATGAGGAGGAAGAAGAGGAGGAGGGTGATGATGAGGAGGAGGAGAAGGAGGAGGAGAGTGATGATGATGAACAATGATGGTGATGATGAGGAGGATGATGACTATGATGAGGATGATGAGGATGAGGGTGATGATGATGATGATGATGATGATGACCATGATGAAGCTAATGAGGATGAGGGTCATGATGATGATGATGCTGATGAGGATGAGGATGATGATGATGATGATCATGGTGATGATGATGATGATGATGAGGGTGATGATGATGATGATGATGATGATGAGGGTGATGATGATGATGATGATGATGATGATGATGACCATGATGATGATAATGAGGATGAGGGTGATGATGATGATGATGAGGATGAGGGTGATGATGATGATGAGGATGAGGGTGACGATGAAGATGATGATAAACAATGATGGTGATGATGAGGAGGATGATGATGATGAGGATGAGGGTGATGATGATAAGGATGAGGATGAGGATGAGGATGAGGATGATGATGATTATGATGATGATGATGATGACCATGATGATGATGATGAGGATGAGGGTGACGATGATGAGGAGGAGGATGAGGGTGATGATGATGATGATGATGTGGATGGTGATGATGATGAGGATGAGGGTGATAAACAATGATGATGATGATGAGGATGAGGGTGATGATGATGATGAAGATGATGATGATGATGATGATGATGATGATGACCATGATGATAATGATGAGGATGAGGGTGATGAGAATGATGATGAGGATGAGGGTGATGATGAGGATGAGGATGAGGGTGACGATGGAGATGATGATGAACAATGATGGTGATGAGGAGGAGGATGATGACTATGATGATGATGATGAGGATGAGGGTTATGGTGATGATGATGAGGATGAGGATGAGGATGAGGATGATGATGATTATGATGATGATGATGATGAGGATGAGGATGATGATGATTATGATGATGATGATGATGACCATGATGATGATGATGAGGATGAGGGTGATGAGGAGGAGGAGGAGGATGAGGGTGAGGAGGAGGAGGAGGAGGGTGAGGAGGAGGATGAGGGTGATGATGAGGATGAGGATGAGGAGGAGGATGGTGATGATGATGAGGATGAGGGTGATAAACAATGATGATGAGGATGAGAACGATGATGATGATGATGATGAGGATGAGGATGAGGGTGATGATGATGATGATGATGATGATGACCATGATGATGATGATGAGGATGGGGGTGATGATGATGATGATGAGGATGAGGGTGACGATGAAGATGATGATGAACAATGATGGTGATGAGGAGGAGGATGATGGCTATGATGATGATGATGAGGATGAGGGTGATGATGATGATGATGAAGAGGATGAGGATGAGGATGAGGATGATGACGACCATGATGATGATGATGAGGATGGTGATGATGACGACGATGATGATGATGAGGACGATGATGATGATGATGATGATGATGAACAATGATGATGAGGAGGAGGAGGAGGAGGATGATAACTATGATGATGATGAGGAGGATGAGGGTGATGATGAGGAGGAGGATGAGGGTGATGATGATGAGGAGGAGGAGGAGGATGGTGATGATGATGAGGATGAGGGTGACGATGATGATGATGATGAACAATGATGGTGATGATGATGAGGATGAGGGTGACGATGATGACGATGATGACCATGATGATGATGATGAGGATGAGGGTGATGAGGAGGAGGAGGAGGAGGAGGAGGAGGATGAGGGTGATGAGGAGGAGGAGGAGGAGGAGGATGAGGATGAGGATGAGGATGATGATGATGATGACCATGATGATGATGATGAGGATGGTGATGATGAGGATGAGGATGAGGGTGATTATGATGATGATGAGGATAAGGGTGGTGATGATGATGAGGATGAGGGTGATGAACAATGATGTGTTAGGACAAAACCAAATTAGTTAAAACAAAATGCATATGCATTATATCTTTATCATATCACATATGCGTTATATCGCATATGTGATATGAATAAACTATAACGCATATGCATTATTTTAAAATTAAAATAATTGGCAGGAATAAGATTTAGCATTAGGTTCAGAAATAGCTTCAGAATACCAAACCTATTAGCTAGGACAAATAAACCAGGTATATTGCTTAACTTTTAGAACTCTATGAATATGATCAGTTTAGATGGCATGTGTTGATATGACATACACAATATTTTTTATGAAAATCTAGGATATTATAGAGTACGATCTTACGATTCTGAATACGTAATTTTTTCCTTCAAAACTATGTTTTATTTATTTATAATTATTTTTCTAAATGACACGCGTCAATTTTCGAAAATACATACATCGATTGTTTGTTATATAACTTTTGATTTCCATCAACATTTCCCAAAAAAACTATATGGTGCACTAGATGAGATCAAGCTCTATGATCTTATATTTAGAAATCAAGGATTTCATTAATTTTTTCCCCTAAAGTGTTGCACCCGCACATAAGGTTTTAATTTCAAGCTTTTCTGACTTCAATAATTAATAATAATAAAAAATAATTCATGAAAAATTCCGAATAAATATTGTCACACTAGGCCCATATGTCCTTTATATGTCTGCAAGATATTATCCCAAATTGACATCATTTACCTCATATATTGCTACACCCGTACAAACATATATGTTAAGATGTGCTGAAATTTTGAAAATCCACTTTCACGGAAACTAATTTTACAAGCATTTACACACATTTTCTCTGCATAAATGCTATATATTATGAAAGCTGATTCAATTTCCTATCTTTTCTCTTTTTACTTCATCTTCAAATAAGTTATGAAAGTACCCCTAATTGTCAACTAAATTCAGAGTTTTCCGTTTATTCTAGTATTATGTGGCATCTAAAGTGCCTTTAAAGGAGTCCATGATTGTGCATCAGCCCATATATATATTTGAATCATATACTTTTGAAATGTTTATATATATTAGACATCATGTTTAAGATACTTGTTTTAGGTCATATATAACCTTCTTCAGTTTACACACTATTCTCTCTTTTTTAGAACAAAAATTTTGGGTCGTTTTATATCAAACTCTTTATTAAGGTCCCCATTTTGAAATGTTTCTCTTATATACATTTAAGGTGAAATAAATCCCCTCCCAACCCATGAATAATCATCAATGATTGTTGAGATTCAAGTGTAACGTCATAATAATATTTTATCACCTACAAACAACATTATAATACTTACTCAAACCAAATTATTTTCAATGCAATTTTTATAGGGAGTTGAAGAATGAATAAGTAGGAGACGATTAATGAGAACTTTAAAATATACATCAAACCAAATTATAATTCTTAAACCAAATTATTTTCAATGTTATTTGTATAGGGATTTGAAGAATGGGGAAGTGGGAGACTATAAATGAGTTGGAGGTCCAAGACCTAAAGGACTTGATGGGGTTTTCAGCAGAAGAATTGACTTGGACATAAGTTTGGGGAGACCAAGTCGCTATTATTCATTATTGTTGACTTGAGGACTTTATAAGTGGGGATCAATTGAATGAAGGCTCACCTACTCAATTTATTGTTAACAGTAGACGAAGTAAAAAAGTGGAGGATATCAAAAAGACTTACTTTGGGACATATCTAGAGTATACTATGTGAGTTTCTATATATTTATATAATTTTGTTTAATAGTTCACTTTCAAACATGCATAAATATTTTATCTAATTTGTTGTAAATTCTTCATATATAGTTATTGGTGTGCATATGGTCTGCAATCCACACAGACCATTACTATGAATGTGCCAGAACAAACAGAGAATAAACGTCTTCATTGTGAAAGTATTAAAGTTGGTTGCCAATGTCACTTCATTGTGCGACGAATTCAACTTAGAACAGATGATGTTGTTATAATATATACCATGTGTACACATATTGATAAATACAATGTTGTATGTCATGGAAACAATGCAATCAACAGGCCCCAGAAATTCAATTATGCACCACATTTATCCAAGGATATACAAACAAGTGTCCAAGATTTGATTCACAATGGTTTCAATGTTACAATGATATGGGACAAACTTATCTTTGATGTGAATCATGGATCTAGTGAGTTGTTCATAGGGATATCCTGAGATGAATTTATGACAACACAAGCTATATTAAACATTTACAATGATATGAAAACGCTAGAATAAGTGAAGGATGAAAATGATCCAAGGAGTGTGGAATGTTGGTTCAATGAGTGCCCTAAAAGGTTTTTTTTCTAACAAAAACAAGATGTTATTCAAAATATCCCTTTTATCATAGGCATACAAACAAGGTGGATGCGCTCGATGATGGTAACACGTTCACACAACAACATAATTTCAATGGACTCCACATTTAGTACAAACAAGTATGGGGTGAGTACATGTTTCTCATAATTCATATTCATTTCAATGTTTGTATCTTATATGCTTATGACTATGTATTGCTCATAGCGTAGTATCAACTTTATACTTTAATGGTTTTCAATGAGCATCGCAATGGGATTCCAATAGCTTGGGTGATTTCATCACGCAACACTAAAAATGATATTTGTAAATGGATGTCATCATTATTTGCAACCGGAATAAAAGAATGCCCAGATTGCCATGTCCAAGCTTTCATCACAGATGATGTTGCAGCTAAAATTGAGGCATTAAGGTGATGTGTCTGTTATTTTTATAAGAGATATGAAACATAAATGTTTAGGTATATTCTATTTAATGTTACATTTTTTCAGGCCTTGCACCAATTGTACAATATTATTATGTGTATGGCATGTCCGTTGAGCATGGTGGAAGAATGTTGGAAATAAATTCAAAGGAAGAGAAAACAAAATCCACATCTTTTGTGCTTTAGGAGAAACCATGCACTCATGTCAAGATGATGGATCTGTTCAATAGGCAATTGCAAGGTTCCTTGATAAATTCAGTGAACATAAAAAGTTTATAGAATCTTTTACAACCACTTGGTGAGCCAACAATAAAATATGTAAGTTTTTTTGATATTGAATTTTATGACTATATTATGTAATTTCATAATTGTAGTTATTACTTCATACCTAATGTTTATGTTTTTTTCTAGATATGTGGGCAAAAGAATATAGAAATTTTCGACATTCCAATCAAGACACCAATAAGGAGATTGAATCTTACCATGGGTATATAAAACAAAGGTACCTAAGTGAGAAGAACAATGCATGCCATAGACGGGTTGATTGGATAATGTATGTGTTGTTGAAAATGGTTGAACTATATTACATCCATATGCAACATTTAAAAGAAACTGGGTTTGTGCGACCTAGAAATTATTAGAAATAATTGAATGCATCCAAGCGTAGAGAAAACAAAATTCCAAATGAAGATCGTGTGATTGATGATAAAAATAAAAATGAATATTGGGTTCGTAGCTAGAATAAGGATACTCGTGATACTTGGTATAATGTCATATATAAAGGGTCAACTCTACACTTTTGTAATTGCAATTGGGCCCTGAATGGAAATGTTTGTAAACATGTTTTAAAAGTTGAGATGTTAGTGAGTAACATTGTTTTTGGGGATAATATAATGCCAAATGTCTTGAATTCTATTATCGAAAGGCATAAAAATTTATTTGATTTAAATGAAACAACTATAATGAGCCTAGAATTCGAAATACAACTTCCATCATGCTTTAGTTCTCCTCCCAATGATTTTATCCATAATGAAACAAACACTGATGATGCAGAGAATTCCTCACATCACATTGATTCAACCATTGTAAGAACAGATAGTGCCTTACTTGAGGATGATGAAATGAAATCTGTCATTTCATCAACTCAAGAGTATTTGAGGGGTTTATCATCCATGATTCCCACTAATTTGGAGCAAGCATATGTAGTGAATATCATCATAGCCAATGCATACCAAGAGTCCCATAAAAAAAAATTCAATATGGTAACTCCATCCAAGATCACTATTAAGAGGAAACATAATTTTTTGAGCCCAATCAAGAGAAAAAGGAAATGTGGCTGCAATTTCAAAGCAAGAACAGATAAACCATAGTTTAAAAAGGTTGGACGATTTCATGCAAAGAAAAAAAACATGAATGAACAGTTGGAGTTAGCTTCTCAATGAAAAATAAATCTGGAGCAAGCACTTGATGTCCAACATTCAGTTCTACACAATATTGGTATGGAATTTTGATAATATGTATTGTCATATGTAAATTACAATATATACGTATCTTCCCTATGTGATTTTTTTATTGTTATAGGTGAGGGATCCACATTTGCCAATGTTCAAAGTTGTTGGGTCCAGTTATTTAAAGATAATATTGTCGAGAGTAACTTTATGCTTCCACATACAGGTAGATCGATGATTCCTAAAAAACGTAATTATTATATCACATTATATGTGAAAAATACCTATCTTCAATGCAATCATATTGTATATGATGGTGACTTTTTTATTGTTACAGGTGAGGCATCCAAGCATATTGATGATCCAGAAATGTCAACCAGTTCAAATATACAAACAATCCAATTAATTCCAAACTTGAACTTATGAGTTATCCTCAAGGGTAAATAACTTTAAAGGATTTGGTAAAAATTATAGTGATGCATTTTTGAATTTCTATTATGTATTCTATTTACTAAAACCATGAAATAATGCCAAATTAAAATTCTTAGTTTTAAACATTGTTTATTTTTTCACGATATTAATGGTTAATATATGTATTGCATTGTGTAACGATGCATGTTTTTACATTATTTAATATCTATGTATTCTAAATTCAATGGTTTTTTTTGGTCTCTATACATGAAGCAAGGACAATTTTAATATACGAGTATGAGGACCATGAGGGAAATATCTGTAATAAAAGCCATGATATGCTCAATAAAATGGGTTTCAATACTTGAATTAATTCTCTTACTTATCGTCGTAATGGATGCGTTGAATGCTCATGAACTATTGCTTGTTGTAAAATTTGTGGAGATGTATTATCTCTATGTCTTTTATCTACTTTGTAGATTGAAACATTTGCAATGATTCAAAATATAACAATCTCTTATCTTTCAAGAGGTTACCTTAACTAAAATTGAATTCATAGCAGGCACTCTTTAGTCGCAATCACAAGTCTTTCTTTATTAAACTAACCAGTGGTTATAAAAAGGATATAAAAAAACTCATTTTACAATCTAATATAGATAAATATTGAGTAAAAAATCTAATATGTTGAATGCTTGCTAAATATTGAGTATATAATCTAATAATCTAGTATATACACTAGTGTATACACTTATGTGTACACTACATCACTACATACTATGATGAACTAGTATATATAGTATATACACTAGTGTATACTCTAGTATATACACTAATGTATACAATACATACTATGCACTAGTATATACACTAATGTATACTCTAGTATATACAATACATACTATGCACTAGTATATAGTGTATATACACTGGTGTATACTCTAGTATATACACCAATGTATACAATACATACTATGCACTAGTATATATAGTATATACACTAGGAAATTCTAAGGATGTATGTCATGGACAAACCAGGTAAGTGTGAAGACTACCTAGACTTAGTAGAATTTGAATATAATAATAATTTTCAAGTTTCTGCAGGTATGAGTCCTTTCGAAATATTATATGGATGTAAGTGTAATAATCCAATTGCATGGGGTAGTCCAGTTGATAGATTAATGTTAGGACTTGATTTATTAAAAGTAATGGAAATTACCGTGAAACAGGTACAACAAAACTTCAAGGATTCCAAAGAAAGGCAGAAAAGTTATGTTGACTTAAAAAGAACTCATAAAGAGTTCCAGGTGGGTGATCATGTGTATATAAAGGTAAATCCTAAGAAAATTTTATTGATACTGGGCAAGTATTCAAAATTGGCACCCAGTTATTGCGGGCCATTTGAAATTTTAGCTAAAGTAGGGTCGGTTGCATACCAATTAGCCCTACCACCCAATATTAAAGTGCATAATGTGTTTCACATTTCGATTTAAAAAAAATATGTCCATGATGTTTCTCATGTGATTGATTGGAATATAATCTAGGTGGAACCCGAAGGAGAGTTCCAGGTGGGACCAGAGCACATTCTAGATAGGAGAGAACTTTTACTCCAGAACCGTACCATCAGACAAGTCAAGGTGCAATGGAAGCACTTAGTTCGGAAGAAGCTACTTAGGAGATGAAAAGTAATATGCGGGAGGCATGTCCAAACTTATTCCAAGAGGATGAAATGGACGAATAAAAACAAAAATATCATAACATCGAGGACGATGTTATCCTTTAAGGGGAGGTGTATGTACTACCCCTGAATTAATAATTTATTATGAATTCTGCTGGAAAAATACTTTGATTATTATTTTTATTAT
This sequence comes from Pseudotsuga menziesii, assembly GCA_001517045.1. Taxonomy (NCBI): domain Eukaryota; kingdom Viridiplantae; phylum Streptophyta; class Pinopsida; order Pinales; family Pinaceae; genus Pseudotsuga; species Pseudotsuga menziesii. The sequence goes on from LPNX010984881.1 coordinate 30,441, forward strand.
TTTATTATTTTAAATAGAAAAGTCAAGAATAAAAGAACATTTGTAGTAAAACATTTTTATTAATAAAATATGTTGAAGGGGGGGAAAAGTGGATATAGTTGTTAAATATTGTTTGTTGACCCACAAGAGTAAAGGACATGTGGCAGAAACTACTGAGTGAGAACTCAAAATGTAGGAGGAATCGTCCCCAAAAATCAGGTCACAACTCCTGGTTGAGTGCTAAAGAGCAGGATGCTCATAAATGACCAAGTCCTAGCAAAAATACTATATATTAGCATGTCCATGAGCAGAAATAGGCTAGCATTGGATGGGGATTAGAATCTATGAATGCAAGAGATGGCACATTGAAGGATTTTTCTCTTGTGGTTCAGCGGGGGTTCTGCAAAAAGTAACTTGGCTGCTATGGGAGATGGTCGCAAGGAACAACTTCTCCACTTTTGTTTTCCCAACGTTGGTGCCAGATTCATAATTTATGTTTAAATGTTTGTATAATGTGTTTATATCCTAGATCTGAAGAATATTAATGTAGAATCTAGTTTGTTTCAATTAGCCTAATGATGCTATGCTTGAATGTTTAGAATTCTAATTCCTTTCGAAATTTGAATTCTACACCTAATGGATTTGAAGTCAAGGATATTTCTAATTTGTATCATGTATCCCTACATTTAAACAATTTATTACCTATTTGTATTATTTAATTCCAAAATTCTTTCTTAGTATGTATTTACGAATCTGAATGAAGTATGGATTTCTAACCTTGCTAGAAATCATCTACTTTTATCAAATTTAAACCGCAGTAAGGCTACATAAAAAATTATAAGTATATACGGATAGAGTACAATTCAAATTCTATACAAATATAAGTATTAGGATATAATTCCAGTTTATAGTATATATCTTCATTATTTAATATATACAAATGGATTCCTCTTAATAATATTAACATTATACAACTCAAAGGATTCCAATTAAAGTATTCGATTCGAATAAATATTTACATAACTAATCATGAAATATAATGTTGCTATCATAAGTTTACATATACATAATTAATCAATTTAATGCCTATACATATCCCTAAATCAATTTAGCAAGAAGATAGGGATACGATTTCCAATAATGTACAGAGACAACTAAACCATGAAGAAGGTTATAAGTATTGTGATGATCGACAAGTCTGTTCAATTATAGTAAAAAGAATCCAATTCAAATCTAGTCAAATCTCATATTTAACTATTAAAGAAACATTCACATGCTAAACTATACTACAAAGATCATGGGATCGATTCTCTTGTAAGAAATTGATAATTACAGTCTTCTAATAAACAAAGCTAAAAGCAAATAGAATCGCATGTACAACCATCAAATTGTATTACATATCGCAACACGTAAATGGTTGTAAGCCCATGTCAAATGGCCGCCACCACATTACAAACGACGATTTATGTTTTAATTAGTCACAAACCCTATGGGGTATAATAAATCTTACAAAGAATTAAGAACATGCATAAGATGGTCGTAAGCCCATTTAATGGCTACCATCGATTTACACAAAGTTTACATCCTTGATATAGATGGGATTCATTACCACTTTCTTTATCAAACAAAACAGAATTCCATATAATAACCACTATCCTCACAGCCGTAAGACCATCGAGGATGGCTTCTGTGATTCAAACAAGTATTACACAAGCTTAACACTAGAACAATTTTACTAACAAAAACACTGTTAGAGACTTAACACTTTTCCAAGGAAATGACTGGTTGAACCCTAAGGGTTGTATCTACAAACTATAAAAAAATGTAGCATTACTCACGGTTGTAAGACCATCAACGATGGAAGCCATTTGGTTAACACAATCAACATATATTTATATATACATGAAATACAAAATGATAATCGAATTTACACATCCGAATGTCGACACTTATATCTTTTAATCAACACACACACACACACACGCGCACACAGACACACACACACACACACACACACACACACACACACACACACACACACACACACACACACACACACACACACACATATATATATATATATTAAAGAGTGGCTTCTATACCATCTCTGATGGCTTCCACGGTAAAATAAATCAACAACCTTAAACATTATGGGAATAAGACACATTAAGGGAACCCAAACCCTACCAAGGTAAAAGTCCAGACATTATTACATTACAATGCCATGATAATGGATAAAGAGTCGGCATAAACTCGAGAATGGTTTCATAAAATCATTTACCAATTTAAAACCGAAAAACCACTAATTATCTTTATTCTGATAAGGCTACCCTTTGGAACCTCACGACCTCTACCCTGCATGACCAACAACCATGACAAGGTTGGGTCAGTATGGGTCCAAATATTTAATGAAAGGAAATAAACTAGGGATGATTAGGAGGAGGTGACCCTGTAGTATCCCTCTCCAGCGCTGGAACCTCTGAATTATCCATTACATTCAGACAAACATCACTGTAAAATTTTAAAATTGAATCAATAAAGAAACTGAATAAATTTTTAAGGAGTCCTTACCTTGGAATACTGCAATGAGGACCAGGGGTCGACTCCTCTAGAGTGCCCTTATCCCTCTGCAGCCTGATTTCACTGAATAACATATTAGTAAAATAAAACTAAAACTATCCACTGCAAATGCAGTGAAAGTATCAAGTCGATTATCACTTGATGGAGCAGACTAGTCACCTGGTGGATGTATTGGAAGGCTAGTGCATAGTATGTATTGTATACACTGGTGTATAGACTAGATTATACACTAGTGTATATACTATACATACTATGCACTAGTATGTATAGTATATACACTAGTGTATACTCTAGTATATACACCAGTATATACAATCCATACTATGCACTAGTATATATAGTATATACACTATTGCATACTCTTGTATATACACTAGTGTATATACTATATAGTGTATGTAGTATATACACTAGTGTACACTCTAGTATATACACTAGTGTATGTGTATATACACTACAGTAGTGTATACTCTCTAGTATATACACTAGTGTATACTCTAGTTGTACAACATATGCTATTCACATATATTGTTATATATTGTTACATACAACATATGCCCTCATGTTTTCAAATATGTTCATTTATATAAAGAAGTGTGTTTCATATATGTTCCCTTCTGTATATGGACATGCATATACAGAAGGGATTGCTAGAATATACACTAGTGTTCAAAATTATTCAAATAAAACTCTATCTATATAGATATACGTGGGTATCTGTATTTTATCCATTAATGTAGTAGGAATTGCAAATATATGTCTTTTGCTTTAGAGTATAGGAAGCTAGCATGCTTTATTCAAACTTTATTTTAAGTATTATTTTTAGTGTATATACTAGCAATATACGTTGATGTATATTCTAGTATATATAGTAGTGTATATTCTAGAATATACAGTAGTGTTCCAAATTATTCAAATAAAACTCTTTATCTATATATACGTTGTTATGTGTATTTTATCCATTAATGTAGTAGGAATTGCAAATATATGTCTTTTTTTAGAGTATAGAAAGCTAGTATGCTTGATTCAAACTTTATTTTAATTATTATCTTGTAATTATTATTTTTAGTGTATATACTAGAATATACACTAATGTATATACTAAAATATACACTAGTGTTCCAAATATTCAAATAAAACTCTCTCTCTATATATATACACGGTTATGTGTATTTTATCCATTAATGTAGTAGGAATTGCAAATATACATTAGAGGAAATTTTAACTCAAAATGGGCCTTTTAACCATAAGGGTGAATCCATGGACCTGGGTAACACTTTTTGCCAAGCGGATTTGGGAAAAACCAAAAAAACATACCTCGACCGAGGTTTTAATACCTCGACGGAGGGTTAATAAAGCCCTCGACCGAGGTTTTCTTCAGCCCTCGGTCGAGGTATTTATTAACCCTCGGTCGAGATATTGAAACCTCGACCGAGGGTTAGTAA
>LPNX010984881.1:38420-70705 GCA_001517045.1 Pseudotsuga menziesii
TAATTTTGTTTTGAATTCTCTCATTTTTTCTTGTTCGACGTTGGCTGCTTCCCATTGTGATTGATCAACAATCCAAACTGATACCTATAACACAATCTACAATCCAAACTGATACCTATAACACAATCTACAATCCAAACTAATTATGACAAAACAAAGTTTTTTCAATGAAATTTTAAGGCTATAGTATGAACTATATGTTTATATAGATTTTTATAAAAAAATTGGTGGGAAATATATTTAATTTGGTAGTTGGAGTGTGATTAATGTTCGAATTCACTCTTGCTTTAAAGGACCTCGACCGAGCTAATACCTCGGTCGAGGTTTATACCTCGATCGAGGGCTTAAAAAAACAGATTTAGCCCTCATTCAAACAAATGGAAAATTTCCTGTGCCTTGCAGAGATGTAAACCCTGCCATTCCTAGCACATAACTGAGCGGAGTTGATACCAATAAATTCACCAACGAATCTTCTATCCATTGACGCATCATACACGCATTTTGGCATTCATATGATATTTATTTTTTAATTACTTCTAAAACTTGTACTTAGAAAACCACATTGCAACTTCGAAGCAGCTCAAAGAAAAATCCGCAGAGTTAAAAATACACAGCCAAAAAATTCTTAAAAATGCACACATCACATATCGACGTGTCCTCTTCAAAAGGGTATCTTTGGTTTTTCAATTTTTGAAAAAATAGAAAAAATTCCTTTACGTGGACAAATATGTGTTTAAAACGATGCTGAAATCGAATGTGGTCACTTTCGAAAAATAATAAATAATTGTATAATGCGAAAAAAATTAACAAAAAAATATGCACATCACACTGCATTTTATGTAGATCATGCTCATATATTTATTTATTTTTAATTATTAATGCAAGATTGAATTACTCTACGTGGACACAAGCCACTTATTAGCTTCTTCAAATTTTTAAGGTCACACAGTTCATTAAATGCAAAAATTCACACATTAAATAACATCGGAATATTTTAAAAAAAATATCACCATGAAGCCAACATAATATTCTACAATTTGTTTTTTTACTGCAAGTCAAAATTCACATGGCATATATGCGTTTTGAGGGCTTCTATCTAGCACATGAGTAAAAAATCAGGTTTTCATCGCCAAATTTGGCCAAAAAGTGTTACCCATCTTCATGGAATCACCCATAATTCAAATTCCATGTCATCATGTGTTAGCCGATGAAATTGCTTTAAATTTGACATACTGTATAGGTCTTAAACAATTTTTTAATATAAATTTGGGGATAGGTATCATAGAAAAACTATTTTTTTGTTCATATTTTCGACATATCTCCCTATGTTTTTACTCAAATTTTGATCAAGAGAGCTCCTTGGATGTGAATATAAATTCTACATCCAATGAGTACCCACTCGGCATACTTTTGACGAACCCCACTACGCCAAAAACAAGAAATACCTAAAAAAGCGTGATGATGACATCATCATCACGCTTTTTTAAGTATTTCTTGTTTTTTGGGTAGCGGGGTCCATCAAAAGTATGCCGAGTGGGTACTCGTTGGATGCGGAATTTAATTTCTCATCCAATGAGCTCTCTTGATCGAAATTTGAGTAAAAACAAAGGAAGATATGTCGAAAATACAAACAAAAAATTTAGTTTTTTCTTTTATTCCTCCAAAATTAATAAATATTATTTTATTATTTTAACTATTATTTTATTATTTTTTTATGAGACCCATTTTGAGTTGAAATCTTCTCTAATGTGTCTTTTTTTTAGAGTATAGGAAGCTATCATGCTTTATTCAAACTTTATTTTAATTATTATTTTGTAATTATTATTTTTAGTGTATATACTTGAATATACACCAATGTATATTCTAGTATATATACTAGTGTATATTCCAATATATACATTAGTGTATATACTAGAATATACACTAGTGTGTATAATATACACGAGTCTATATTCTAATATATACACTAGTGTAGTGTTTATACTAGAATATACACTAGTGTATATTATACACACTAATGTATATTCTAGTATATACACTACTGTTCCAAATTATATATATTTGGGTATGTGTATTTTTGTATCCATTAATGTAGTAGGAATTGCACAAATATATGTCTTCTTTTTAGAGTATAGGAAGCTAGCATGCTTTATTCAAACTTTATTTTAATTATTATTTGGTAATTACACTGAAGGTGTTATTTAAGGGGATGTTCCTCTACAGGTTTTCATCATCTGTAGACGGCTTGTGAGGAACTTCCACGTATCCAAAGAATCAGTACAATTATTGCGATGAATAAGTACTGAAACAAGTTTGGGTTTCACCGGTGCAGAGAGCTCGAGCTGGTAGTGCTAGCGTCTTTGTTTGGCGAGAGAGCTCGAGCTGATAGTTCTAGCGCCTCTGTTTGGCGGGAGAGCTCGAGATGATAGTGCTAGAGCCTCTGTTTGAGAGCTCGAGTTGATAGTGTTAGTGAGAGCTCGAGCTGATAGTAGCATCTCCCTACCCATCAGTTAAGTCGAGTGCAATAGGGATCTCTAAGCGTAGTCCAATGACCAAACAAGGCTTTGGATACCATGACCGATCACCATACATTAGGGCACCCATTTCGGCAAGGTACATACTCGGAAAGACTCCGTAAAATTGTAATCCTCATTCCCTGAAAATATCCAGGCCATTTTCCATTATTGGGTCTCCCCCTACTTGCAATATTATAGTTTTTTGCTTTGTAAGATTCCATTGGCATTCAAAGGATCGAGGCGAAAACATTGACTTATTCACTGAATGTTTTCAAATCTAAAAACTTTATGTACAAAAGCTTTTTGGAGGAAACTTATTTTCATCTACTATACACTAGTGTATATACTAAAATAAACACTAGTGTATATACAGTGTATAAATAAACTGTATACACTATTAAAAATTCGATTAAAATGATAGTATAACCAATAATTATTAAAAAAAAACATTAAATATAAAAAAATTAATTCTGAAAATATCCAGGCCGTTTTCCATTATTGGGTCCCCCCCTACTTGCAATATTATAGTTTTTTGCTTTGTAAGATTCCATTGGCAATCAAAGGATCGAGGCAAAAACATTGACTTATTCACCGAATGTTTTCAAATCTAAAAACTTTATGTACAAAAGCTTTTTGGAGGAAACTTATTTTCATCTACTATACACTAGTGTATATACTAAAATAAATACCAATATATATACAATGTATATACACTATTAAAAATTCGATTAAAATGATAGTATAACCAATAACTATTAAAACAAAAACATTAAATTTAAAAAAATTAATAAATAAAATTTTAAAAAATAACAACTATGAATCAATAGTTAACTCATTACAATACAAAATACTCCCGGGGCCTTTTGACCAAGACTAATAATTAATAAAAGCATTTTTATAAATTTCACATACAACAAAATAATTAAAAAAAAGTTTATTCTCCTCGCCTTTGGCTTTTGACGAAGCCTCATAATTTATTAAAAAACATTGTATTAATTTCACAAATTGAACAAAGTAAAAAATGTTAATAATAAGCTCTGAAAGGGCATCATGTTGTATTCCACAAAGTATAGAGACTTAAATTTCCTTTACTTATGAGCAAATGTTTTTGTAACTATTAAATTTTAATTAATTATATTTGGATATTAAATATTAATTAATTTTATTTAAAAGTTATATATTAAATATAAACTTTACATTCATCATTAAAATTACATAACTTTATCCCAGTTAATAGGATCTATCACCAAAATAAACGTATCTTTTAAAATAGAAATTGTCTTTACTTACAATAAATTAGTGTAAGATTATATCAACCATATAAAATATTGAAAAATATAAATTAATGAATATTAATTTATGGTATCAACCATATAAACAATTGTGATCACGTGCCTTTATTGAATTCAAAATTCCTGGTATCAACGATATAAATTAATGCACTGTGTTTTTCGTATTGCATATGCCCATAGGGCATGGAGAATGGGTTCAGGGAGCATGGTCGCTGACCATGCATCCATTCATGGGTTCAAGAGAAATATCTTAAGATCGGAAATATCTTGCGGGTAAAGTCGATACACGCACGGAGAGATGATGACTGTCAGAGCCCTCGCAGCAGTAAATATTGGTTGAGCTTATCCAGCATGTACATTCATGCTGGTTAAGTCCGCTGGCGTGGGTCTCTGCAGGTCAACTGAATCCATGAAAGGAGTCTTTCCCGGAATTTTTTGAAATTTTCTGGCAAAACAACCCAACCCACTGCCAGCCATTTAATATAACTTGTCCCACTGGCCACTTGCCCGTCCCCATTTAATGGGTTCAAGAGAAATATCTTAAGATCGGAAATATCTTGCGGGTAAAGTCGATACACGCACGGAGAGATGATGACTGTCAGGGCCCTCGCAGCAGTAAATATTGGTTGAGCTTATCCAGCATGTACATTCATGCTGGTTAAGTCAGCTGGCGTGGGTCTCTGCAGGTCAACTGAATCCATGAAAGGAGTCTTTCCCGGAATTTTTTGAAATTTTCTGGCAAAACAACCCAACCCACTGCCAGCCATTTAACATAACTTGTCCCACTGGCCACTTGCCCGTCCCCTCCGCCGTCACCCTCATGTCCCGAAGACCTGCGAATGAATTCATTCTCGCACTTCACAACCCTCTCGATAAGCTCGGCCCTTCTCCCACCTTGGAGGCCATTCTGGCTCCACGGAGCTCTTGCTTTATCATTAAAAAAGTGCCAGCAGCTGTAAATACCTCCCTGTTACACAAACGTTCCTCGGCGTTCACCAGTGGGCTTCCGCCGGCGGCATCGTCGGAAGGGCAGCGAATTTGTCTCGTGGGGCAGCTGCAGTTAGAGTGAAGAAGAAGCGCATAAGACCATTTTGGTGCGTACCTACTATGATGGTGAAGACAAATACCTCGAATTTCAAGGCCATGGTACAACACTTCACTGGAATCCCCTCTGCCTCAGCTACTAATACTACACAAGAATCCACTGGAGCTCCATCTGCCTCCTTCTCTTCCCCAGAGTCTACTAACTCAGCAAGTCCTCCATCGTTCAGCAAGCCACTCCCTCACCCAGTCCGCTCCAAAATCTCAAATTCCTTACACCCCGATCCAAACACCACAACGTCAGGGACCACGACTACTTGTTCTTTGCCTCTGCTACCTTCTTCCTTTCCCTCCTGCCAATATCTGCCTAAACCTCCATTTGTGACAGAATCTGATCATGATATTCCTAGTTTTGATGATCCAGAAGAATTGACAATATCTCTCATTGACACAGCTTTTTGTGGAGATAAATCCAGAAGAACTGTGGAGATAAATCTTAAATATTCAACTGATGGTGACAAATGTATATGGGGCCGCTGCTGAAAACGAGGGAATAATAATGCCTACATTAAGGTGTAATGTAGATACTATTTGATGATCTGTTTGTTATTCTCATCTTCTGCTTCCAAGTGTTCTAATTTTCATTTATTTTTTATTATAAAGTTACTACTATGATCATTTGTATATACTATAATGGATTTCTTAATATATGCCATGTACTCTTCTCAAAATGTTGACTGATAAACAACCCTAAGACGGCAAGGCCTTCAAAAATCTTCGTTTGAATTTTAATTTGGTTTCTGTCCAATGGGCCTTTTGTGTTGTTAAATGGTCGTGAATGTTTTTGGTTATGAAGCAGGATAGCGGGTAATTTATTCGGTTTTCCTCAGAATGAGACAGCAAGGACATCAGATCTCTTCGTTTGAATTTTGAATTTGGTTTCTCTCCAATGGCTAGCCATGAAGGTTTATGGTTCTGAAGTAGGATAACTGGTAATTTATTTAGTTATAGTCTTATTTGGAACACTTCGAAGTTATTTAAGTTATACGATCTCAAAATTTTATAATTTTCCACAGTTTTATTATGATATAATCATTTTATATTTTGAGAATTAAGGTGGATTAATATTTTGAGAATTAAGGTAGATTAAACTGGTTTCAACAGTGAGTTGCCCAAAAACTTCAAACGATGATCATTATGTATTATGTATATGTCTAAATTTTTATGAGTTTGATACATTAAAATTTAGGAATAAGGATTAAAGTGAATATTAATAAAATAATGATGTTTAATAGGTGATTAATAAAAAAGTAATAGATGAACAGTGATCAATTTTACTTTTAATTTGGTTTTTTTAATTTTTACTTTTTTTTTTTTTTTTTTTTTCTGGATGGTACTGTGTGGAAGTTTAGAATACCCAATCTTTAGGGTAGACACCCACTCATTTTCAGAGGTAGAAAAAAGCTCAAAAATATGAACTTGGTCACTTTTAATTTGGCTTCTTTAATTTTTTTTTCTTAATGTTTCTGGATTGTGCCGTGTGGAAGTTTAGAATACCCAACCTTTACGGTAGACACTCACTCATATTTAGAGGTAGAAAAATGCTGAAAAATATACTTTTGATTTGACTTCTTTAATTTTTTTTTTCTTAATTTTTCTGAATCGTACCATGTGTGGAAGCTTACAATACCCAATCTTTTAAGATAGACACCCACTCATCTTCAAAGAAAAGATGAAAAATATTAACTTATCCACAACAAATTCTTTAACTTTTATTTTATCCACACATGCTTTTCTATCTTAACTAAATAGATGATATATTTTAGTCATACCCTTTTGTCTTGCTTTCCAATATTGACTATTTATTTCTTCTCTATGTTTCTCATAGTTCTCTCTACATTGTATTGCATACTGCTGGTTTTTTAAGGCTTTTTAATGTATTTAAATATTATATTTTTCTAAATTTAATATATAAATACTATCCCAGCGAAATAAACAAAGAGGTGGACTCCAACTTATTATTAAAAATCTGTTCTTCAATATCAAAATATGTATTATAAAATTGTTGTGGATGAACTTTGTTTTTTTTCATTATATTATATTATTGTTAAAATCCATATTTAATGATCATTATTAAAATTATTGTGATGCGTCATATTGTTTTGTGTTAAAATGCAACAATTACTTGTACCTCTACCACCTTGTACCTTTTCCATTGAGCATCACTATCACTCACCAAATTAATACGCTATGAAGATATCCAAACATTCTAGAAATTGCAAATAGAAACTTCATCTAAAGGCCTTTAAAATTCAAGGTAGAATTCATTCATTCGAATTAGATTTATTAACATTTCATTTTGGTACAGGTGTCGTGTCATGGGCTTCGAAGAAACAATGCATAGTAACTTTGTCTTCAACAGAAGCAAAATATGTCACAACTGCAAGTGCCACATGTAAAGTTGTTTGGATGCGGAGAATTTTAAAATACATTTCGCAAAACCAGCAAGAACCAACAACCATTTTCTGCGACAACAGTTCAACCATTGCATTGCCAAAGAATCATGTGTTTTACAAGAGAACCAAACACATCGACACAAGGTATCATTTCATAAGAGAATTGATGAAGAATAAAGAAATTTGTTTAGAATTTTGCAGGTATGAAGATCAACTTGCAAACATCTTTACAAAACCATTAGCAAGGGATACATTCTAGTATCTGTGAATTATTTAGGAATGACAAGTTCTACATAGTGAAATCTGTCATGAACAGAGCAAGTTTCAACTCTAAAACATTTTGTAAAATTTTGTTTAAAGATCCCCATCTGCTCATAATTAAGGGGCAGTGTTGGAAATATTAATTAATTGCAAATCCATATTTGGTCTGAGCCGAATCTGTAAGAGTCTGTAGCAGGTCAGTTTTTGTCAGACAGTCTGACAGAATGAAGAGTTCACGTCTCTCATATATAAAGCACTCGAATTAAATTTCTGAAGATAAGTTTCCAAGTAGATAGTTAGTACAGTCTTTAATGTTAAGTCGGTAGCTTCACAGAGAAGCAATTTTAGTCTGTTTATATGAAGAAGAAGTAGATTGTAATTCGATATACAAACATAGACACACATACAAAAAAGGAAAAAAGGAGGAGAAGAAGAAAAACTCTGTGAAGAGTTCAAGAGCTCAAGCTTTGTGTTTTAAGAATGTGTTGAGAGCTGAAGCTCTGTAAGAGGTGAAACATATCCTTGTAAATTTCCAAGTTTGTATTTGCAGCATTAGTTCTTTGGTATGTCGCAAAATTTATCGATAGTTTATGGTTAAATGCAAGTTTTATTTATGTCGCACATCTTCTCTAGATTTACTTGAGTAAATGTTGTTTACATTTACCGTTTAGTGAAAGACACAAAGAACCCATATTTATTTTACCGTGTAAAAGTTTGAGTTTTTATCCACAGAGTGTTCGACACAAGTCTTCCTTAATATTTAGTTATATGATATTGTGAGTCAATCGTGACAATATAGTCGTGCAGTTTATCCCAAGTTAGCGTCGATGAAAAGTGTTTTTCATATTATAAGTCTTTAGACTAAGAAATATATTTTTTATTAAGTTCAACGAAAAGTGGTCCAGTGAAAGTGGGAGTTGGTCGCAACCAAAAGTGTGTCGCAGTAAAATCCGGTCAAAGTTAAGTAGGTGTCCGTCGAGGTAAAAGTGTGTCGGGTGAAAATTCCGTAAAAAAGTGTCACGACCAAAAAGTGGAAAGTTGAGTCCCGTCGCAGTAAATCGCAGTTGTAGTAAAAGTCAATCGCAGTAAATCCTGTCGCAAGAATTTTTGGTCGCAAGTTTTTGGTCGAAGTAAAAAATGGGGTTTCCAAGGTAGTGTGTGGAAGCTCCAAAAGTCAAAGGTAAAAGGAAAGGAAAATTATGACTGTGCGGCAACTCAAGTTAACCATTGTAGCCGTCGTTCAAAATACTTCAGTGGGTGGGTAAATTTCTATTGAGTTGGGTCCTTATGGAGCGCAACATAGTGATCATTAACATCAAACACAAGCTTGTTGTTGTAACAAATATAAAATAGAATATTAATTAGATTTATTAATTATTATAGGAAAGAAGTAGTCTAACGCTTCGACGATTTCGCCCAGCGTTAGACTACTCCGTTAACACGCCGATCATCTCCTCTAGCGAATTGTTATCGCCGATCATCTCTTCCGGCGAACTGTTATCGAGCACTAAAGCTCGTCCCGGTCCCCACCGACGTTGACTCTCTTCCCGATGAGTTTTCTCCATACTGTAGTTACATTAATTCAGGGTGGTGGGTTGGTCCCTCGAGCCTGTCACCCTATTCCAACCTGTCATACTCTGCCGCTTCAGCTCCTCCTCACCATCCTCTGCTCCCATTGCATGCTCCTTTCTTTTAACCAGAGATACATCACCGCCTCATTGCCAAGAAACTAGTGGGGATCTGTTGCTGCTCGTACCCAGGAAACCAGAGGTGGGGCTTTTCCGGAAACCAGAGGTGAGCACTGAGGCTTCTCCGTGATTATGCACTAACGGTATGTTGCTGAAATTACAAGCTTCAAAACTGGCCTATTTTTACTCCTCTGTTTTTTTTAACAGTTTCGAAGATCAATTTAAAAAGCAACTCCTGACCAGTCAATTTGCTTCCTCCCCATTTCTTGACCGAGTGCTTCCTCTATCACTAGGTTCGATATCCTTTGTCCTTCTTTTAAATCAAAAGAATAACTACTATAGTTTTACTTGCTTCAAATGTTTGAATAAAACAACAATGCTGATAATGAACATAGAAAATGTTGAGGATTCAGTGACAGGACTGGCATGAATTTTTTCAAAGTGAAGTCAATATAATAATATTCTTTTTGTTTAAAAAAATTTAGGGATGTTGAAGTCTGGACAGCAAGATCTTATTCACCCTAATTCGAGATTAGATGGTCTAAATTCAGACTATAGCTTCATATACATAACAAGTACTTAGGATAACAGCCGGTGGGTTTGAACTGGTTATATCCTAAAATTTACATATTAAAAAAACTGAAAACCAGTTAAAGTGTACAGATTAAACCCAACTGTTAAAAGCATATATTAAATTCGTGGAACATTTTTTGTCATGAAACTGCTAGAAAATTTTCTGCAATGTATCATATATCTAGAGCAAACTGGCAAAACCTTCAACCAGGAAGAGAAAGTATTGTTTTATAGGTAGGAGAAACTTAGATAAAGACGCACAAAGTTAATCGAGTAACCTGAAATGTAGGTAGAAGTTGTTGGGACTTCCTGTTTCAAATAGGATTTAGAGCAGGAAATGTATTTTTTCCAAATAAGAAAGAAACTTAAAATATATTTCCCATAACACAGAAAACCAATACGCAACTAGCAATTCATGTCAAAAACTACTTAAAAATAAGTATGCATCTCAGATTCAATCTTGCAAAAGGTCAAGCATGGTCTTTCCCAACTCCCTAAATCTTTTGAAAACAATGGTTAATACAAATACAGATGAAGTACAAATGGTAAAATGTGTGGATCCATTTGAGGGTAAATGCAAAGCAACATGAATGCCATTGGCATTTAAAAATCTTATTTTTCTATGAAACGAAAATGAACTACCTTTGCTCTTGTTGTTTCATGCATGCGTAGTGATGTTTTTCCTAGATGATGGTTCAACATACTATTAGTTTGTAATATAACACGGGAAAGGAATACAGTATTTACTAAGCAAAACACAGTGACAACTAGAAACATGTTATACCCACCAGCATTAAGGTTTGACTCTTGAGTACAATACTTTCTATAAAAATAAAGGGAGGTCGGAGCAAGAAACAGAGGAAAACATGTAAGATAGCTCTTGCACTGGATATAATAACTTATTATTGCTAGAAATACAAGTTACAACAATACATGTTCAGTTTCCTATACATAACCTTCCTGCCCATTTGTCTTTAGCATAATCCACACATTCACGAATTCAGGAGTACCTTGATCACTTTGCCTTTATATGCCTCTGCTACCATTCCAGGTTTCTTCTTACATAATGTTTCTGTCCTCCATGATATCATGCTAAAATATCTTACAACCACACAATCCTGAAGAATGTATTCTATAGATCACAACAACATACCTTGTAGATGCCAAAATCAGGTGCATAATACGTAGTTAACTCCCAAGGAAACAAAAAAATGATTGAGAAGAATGAGTTTTAAAAATTGATAAATTAACACATAGTAAAGGTCAATAAAAAACAGGACACGCCAATAATAGGAAGAACTCTGTAGGGTGAATATATTAAAAAAAAATGAAAGAAACTTTAATATGTTATACAAATTGCAACTATAAGAGTACCGATGATAGAAAAACTTCTTGCCGTAGCATTTCTCAATGTAGCTGACATAAAAACAAATTCACTAAACTAAATAAATACAATTTAAATAAAAGATGTCAGCCCAGGTCAGCCCATGAATTGGATTTTTATTCTGTTTAATTTTTTAGTTTGGAATGCCTTTTTGAGATGCCATCACCCTACTTTCTGCTCTCTTGTTGCATTCTTAAGGCTTGCGATATTATTGTTCCATTGGCATCTCATCAAAATTTGTTTTTGTTTTTTGTTTTTTCAGGTAATTCAAAACATATACGATGGTGCAAAAATGGACACTATGTATTGAGGTGTCCCCTTATCCCAATTTAGGATAAGCAATCATTGCTTATGTCCTACACAACAATGATTGGCATAAGGTTTTCCAAAGAAAGAGGGATACATGTGTGAGGACCATGAACAATGAAACATATTATATTTCCCTTATTGAAGGGCTAAAACTAGTCAAATACTACAGTGCAATTGACATTTTAGTCATCACCAACTTCAAACTTCTATGTAACCAAGTGAAAAGGGTGTATCAAGTTTGATAAGACAATTAAAAAATGCTCCATAGAGAAGCAATAACCATTGTTGTTCAATTTCTTTCATTTATGATAAATTACCACTCTGATACTAAGAGGATGTCCACTAATCTACTATATGAGGCGATGTCTACTCTAGGGGAGGGTGTGAAAGATGAATTGGTGTCAACATCTATTTCATCAAAATTTATTGATGAACATTGTTATACCTCTCTGATATGGATATGATATGGATATGTTCGTTTGTTATAATTTTTTTGGTGTTAGGTTGTGGTATGGCTATTTGAATTAGCAAGAAGCAAATACTATACTACATGTGCCCCATTGTGTAACGACGTTGTATTGTACAAAATTTTGAGTTTCTTATTATGGAGTTCTTTTTTGCTCCTTCAATTGGAAAATTTAATGATCAATACATGTTCTTGTAAGTCTGACTTCTCATGAGTGGCAATTGACTTGTGCAAGTTGAGGTCTGTTGTTATTTAAATACAACTATAAATTGTATTGTGTTGTTGTTGGAAACTATAAATGTCTATTTTAGGCTTATCATATGACTCAAATTCTCAACCTATATTGTCATTGCATACATAGACTCAATGTGAACTAACAACTCATAGGTTTAAGTTACTCAATTCTTAAAATAAACCATGATGCTACATACTATATAACAGTATGTAACAAATTGTGGATTCCATCTAAATACAATATTGAGACTGGGTAAGAGATAATGGTGAATGTTAAAGTCAAAGATTATATTTTTATTGATCTACCCTTGCGTCCTTTCTGGATATTGGAATTTATAGACAAATCAAAGCATAAGCTCACTACTATTGGGGAGTGTTGTTGCGAGGAGTTGTTATGCATTTTCTTAACTATGAGCATGTGAGTATATGATCACTTTCTGCTGAATTATACTCTAATTTTTGTCCAATGTCCATTATGCATTCAAGGAAAGGTTCCAAGAATAAAGTGTGTTAACATCTTTAAACACAGACATAATCTATAGTATTCACTGACAAACTTTAATGTTGTTTATTACTATTTCAATAGAACAAGATCAACCAAAACTCTTCTAGCATCATCAATGTTTCTTGAAATTTAATGTTGCATTTCTGTAACAGTTGCCCCTCTGATTTGGGCCCATGAATCTCCTCTTAGTCAAGTTTTCATAAGTTTTGTTGATATTTATGTTGGGCCAATTTTTCAAACAATACATTTGCAAGTTTTGAATTTGGTATGCTTTGCTGTACATGTTTGGTCACATCACTCTTTAAGATAACCATCAATGTAAATCAATGAATCAATACATGTAAGGATCTAAACTGAGATGGAATTCTTGTACCAAAGTGTTGTCTAGCTGATATTATTTTCTAGATAGCAGGTGTTCATTTAGTTTCTAAAGATTTATATCCATTGAGGTCTATATTTCTTATATTATGTTGGTACATATTTATGAAGGTAAATCACTATTGGTATGACATATTTTAGCTGCCATGGGATTTTACCAAAAGAACAATTGCGAGAAATTATATCTTCTCCTCATGAGCATGTTGTTGCTTTCCTTCGACATCCAGCTAGATTGAACATGTCTTCAAACTCGCAAATGTAACTCAAAGAAGTAGCTTCTCTCAGAAATACATTCTGCAAAATTTAGGATATTCAAGGTTATAATCTCAAAGGGCTGATCAGTGGAATTTTTATCTAGTGAACAGCCACCAAAAAGAATGTGGTTTTGGATTACATAACCTTAAGATTACAAGCAATTATTGAGAAAGGAACTGTTGATCACACAAGTTTGCACATAATTTGACAAAAATATGCATGCAAATTGTAGCAATATTCTTCATCTCTGAATATGGAAAGGATATTATTTTCGACGCAGAATATGGTGTAGAAAAAGATATTATGTGTCAGGTAGCAACTGGCAGATTACTATGACATAATTGTTAATGGAAAATTGGGTATTAGTGAAGCCCTTGATTTCATGGAAGAAGTATGATAGATGGATGTGAGAGCTATCAAACCACTTCTAGTTAGTTCAACATTCCATCTATTTTTAGAAACAAAACGCATAAACCATGGTAGAGATGTAGCATTGGAAAGGGGATAAATTTGCATAAATCATGGTAGAGATGTAGCATCCAAAAGGGGATAAATTTGGGGCTAATAGGCTGAGCTTCACCATGAGCGCTAGGGGATGTTGTAAATGATGGCATGCTAGTGATGCCTAGAATATTGGATTCACAACATTTTTTTTTGCAAAACAGTTTCTTATTTGTTATAAATTTTCCTTATGGCTAAATCTTTTATAAATCATAATAAGTATAATTGGAAATTTGAAATTTTGTCTTAAAATATATGATTATTTGTTTGAAGGAATTCAAAGTTATTAAAAAATGTTCCAACAATTAAATATATGCTTTTAACAATTAGGTTTCATCTATACATAAACTGGTTTTCAATTGTAATTTTTAATATGTAAATTTTAGGAGATAACCAGTTGAAACCCACCAGTAGTTATCCTAAGTACTTTCTATGTATATGAAGCTATAGTCTGAATTTAGGACATCTACGATGAGTCTCGAATTAGGGTGAATAAGATATTGTTGTTTAGAATTCACTCATCCTTGAAATTTTTAAAACAATAATAATATTATTATACTTAACTCTAAAAAATTTTGTGCCGACCTGTAATCAAGATCAATGGTCCTTCCAGCCAGACGAGTTTTGCAATGAAAAAAAATTAGTTTGAAGATTGTAACTTCGGCAATGTATCTCATTGGATGGTGTTAGTATATTAAATGGTTTTTCTATATCATTGTTGTTTTCGTTTATATCCAGTTTTGGTGTTTCCTATCACTGAATCCTCAACATTCTATGTTTTCATTATTAGCATTGTCGTTTTAGTCAAACATTTGGATCAAGTAAAACTGCAGTAATTATTTTTATTTAAAAGAAGGACAAAGGATGCAGACCTAGTGATAGAGAAAGCTGCACTCGATCAAGAAATGGGGAGGGAGCAAACTAACTGGGGAGGATTTGCCTTTTCATATGATCTTCAAAACTGTTTAAAAAACGGAGAAAGAAAAAATCGGCCAGTTTTGAAGCTTGTAATTTCAGCAACGTATCGTTTGTGAGTGATCGCGGAGAAGCCCCACCTCTGATTTCCTGGGTACAAGCAGCAACAACAGATCCCCACTGGTTTCTTAGCGTCCAGGCGGTTTAGAAGAAGGGAGTGTGCAATGGAAGCAGAGGATGGTGAGGAGGATCTAGAGCAGCAGTGTATGGCAGGTTGGAACAGGGTGACGGGCTCGAGGTATAAACCCGCAACCGTAAGTTAATGCAATATGGAGAAAATCCATAGGGCAGAGAGTCAAGTCAGCGTCGGTGGGGACCATGCTCGAAAACAGTTCGACGGAGGAGACGACGGCTTGTTAACGGAGTAGTCTAACGCCGGGCGAAATCGTCGAAGCGTTAGACTACTCCTTATAGGAAAGGGTGTAACCCTTCATTCGACACACTCAAAGCCTATAAAGGCGAGCCTCCTTGTAATTATCATCATCATCTAATATATTATTCATATTCCATTATTTAAAATGATAGTCGGATTCGATTACTAACAGACCAACCAGATTCGGTTGCTCCAGTTGCTTTAACTGACCAAAAGAGAATGGACAAGAATATGGCTACAAAAATGTACATAATAAGAAAATGCCTAGACCTCAAGCTGGGTCAGAACTCTACCCTAGCCAAGAGCTCCCACGACACTCCGCTCCACTCATCATCGATGATGATTCAGATCAACCTACCATGTAAGTTGGTCTCTTTCGACATGCTTGTACCCGTTTTTTTGTTATATTACCATTAATGGCCATTTTGTAAAAGCCAAAGTCAATACTCTTGATCCAAATATTGGTCTTATGCAATAAAGCTTCAATAGGATTATTTTCAAAGCCTCTTTGTGGCAATAGTTTTAATATTACAGCAAGTATAAACATCTCTCAAACTTGTTTTCTACACCCTGCTATTATTTTTTATTTCAATTGTAATTCCTAACTTTTCTGGTTAATAGAAAGCTCCCACTCTTTAAAAAAAAAAGTTGAATGGATTTTCTCTTAATCTTTTTCATTATATTCTTTATATGAAAACAATTGAAAATATAAACATATAGATAATTAATTTGTTTTCGACTTTCTTTGATTAGTCGGCCTTCACATCCTCAAAACGAAGCATTCTTCCTTGAAAATTTCAAATCAAACCCCGGACGTGACCCATATACAATGATTTCCAATTTGATTCATGAAAACACATGTCCCTAACTATTATGAGAATGTTCATTGGTAAAGTAAGGATGATGACGTGAAATTCTCCTAAGCAGATAGTACCAACCTCTGTGAATGAATCATTCAAATCCTCTTCATTATATATATGTTTAAATATATCTACTAGTGGCTTATGACACCCACCATATGAATCAAAATTTGCATACATTGAGGGTGTTCTATGAAATTCAGTTGCTTTTTCAGCGAGTTCGGCATGAAGTGATTTCCTCGATCTTTGAGAGCTTTTGAAGAGGGGAACTAAAACTAAATGTTAGTAAATCTAATTTGAATGAATGAATTCTACCTTGAATTTTAAAGGCCTTTAGATGAAGTTTCTATTTGCAATTTCTAGAATGTTTGGATATCTTCATAGCATATTAATTTGGTGAGTGATAGTGATGCTAAATGGAAAAGGTACGAAGTGGTGGAGGTACATCCACAACAATTTTAAAATACATATTATGATATTGAAAAACAGATTTGTTATAATAAGTCGGAGTCTACCTCTTTGTTTATTTGGCTGGGATAGTATTTACATATTAAATTTAGAAAAATATACTATTTAAATACATTAAAAAGTTTTAAAACCAACAGCATTCAATACAATGTAGAGAACTATGAAGAACATATGGAGGAAATAAATAGTCAATGTTGGAAAGCTAAAATATATCATCTACTTAGTTAAGATAGAAAAGCATGTGTGGATAAAACAAAAATTAAAGAATTTGTTGTGGATAAGTTAAGTGGGTGTCTATCTTAAAAGATTGGGTATTATAAGCTTCCACACATGGTATAATCCAGAAAAATAAAGAAGTCAAATCAAAAGGAACCAAGTATATTTTTCGGCTTTTTTCTACCTTGAAGATGAGTGGGTGTCTAACCTAAAGGTTGGGTATTCTAACTTCCACACGGTACAATCCAGAAACATTAAGAAAAAAAAAATTAAAGAAGCCAAATTAAAAGTGACCAAGTTAATATTTTTGAGCTTTTTTCTACCTCTAAAAATGAGTGGGTGTCTACCCTAAAGATTGGGTATTCTAAACTTCCACGCAGTACAAACCAGAAATTTAAAAAAAAAATTAAAAAAACCAAATTAAAAGTAAAGTTGATCACTATTTATCTATTACTTTCTTATTAATCACCAATTAAACATCATTATTTTATTAATATTCACTTTAATCCTTATTCCTAAATTTTAATGTATCAAAGTCATAAAAACTTATACATATAGATAATACATAATGATCATCGTTTAAAGTATTTGGGAAACTCACTCTTGAAACCAGTTTAATCCACCTTAATTCTCAAAATATTAATCCACCTTAATTCTCAAAATATAAAATGATTATATCATAATAAAACTGTGGAAAATGTATGCCTATTATAAGAAAAGTTATGAAAAAATATATGAGTGCATACGTTTTCTCAAATAAAATTATAAAATTTTGAGATCGTATAACTTAAATAACCTCAAAGTGTTCCAAATAAGACTATAACTAAATAAATTGCCAGTTATCCTACTTCAGAACCATAAACCTTCATGGCTACCCATTGGAGAGAAACCAAATTAAAATTCAAATGAAGAGATCTGAAGTCCTTGCTGTCTCATTCCGAGGAAAACTGAATAAATTACCCACTATCCTACTTCATAACCATAAACATTCATGGCCATTTAACAACACAAAAAGGCCCATTGGACATAAACCAAATTAAAATTCAAACAAATAGTTTTGAAGGCCTTGTCGTCTTAGGGTTGTTTATTAGTCGGCATTTTGAAAAGAGTACATGGCATGTATTAAGAAATCCATTATAGTATATACAAATGATCATAGTAGTAACTTTGTAATAAAAAAATAAATTAAAAATAAATTAAAATTAGAACACTTGGAAGCAGAAGATGAGAATAACAAACAGATCATCAAATAGTATCTACATTACACCTTAATGTAGGCATTATTATTCCCTCGTTTTCAGCAGCAGCCCCATATACATTTGTCACCATCAATTGAATATTTAAGATTTATCTCCACAGTTCTTCTGGATTTATCTCCACAAAAAGCTGCGTCAATGAGAAATATTGTCAGTTCTTCTGGATCATCAAAACTAGGAATATCATGATCAGATTCTGTCACAAATGGCGGTTTAGGCAGAGATTGGCAGGAGGGAAAGGACGAAGGTAGCAGAGGCAAAGAACAAGCAGTCGTGGCCCCTGACGTTGTGGTGTTTGGATCGGTGTGTAAGGAATTTGAGATTTTGGAGCGGACTGGGTGAGGGAGTGGCTTGCTGAATGATGGAGGACTTGCTGAGTTAGTAGACTCTAGGGAAGAGGAGGAGGCAGATGGAGCTCCAGTGGATTCTTGTGTAGTATCTGTAGCTGAGGCAGAGGGGATTCCAGTGAAGTGTTGTACCATGGCCTTGAAATTCGAGGTATCTGTCTTCACCATCGTAGTAGGTACGCGCCGAGATGGTCTTACGCGCTTCTTCTTCACTCTAACCGCAGTTGCCCCACGAGACAAACTCGCTGCCCTTCCGACGATGACGCCGCTGACGGAAGCCCACTGGTGAACGTCGAGGAACATTTGTGGAACAGGGAGGTATTTACAGCTGCGAGCACTTTTTTAATGATAAAGCAAGAGCTCCGCGGAGCCGGAATGGCCTCCAAGGTGGGAGAAGGGCCAAGCTTATCGAGAGGGTTGCGAGTTGTGAGAAGGGCTTCATTTGCAAGTCCTCGGGACATGGGGGTAATGGCGAAGGGGTCGGACAAGAGGCCAGTGGGACAAGTTATATTAAATGGTTGGCAGTGGGTTGGGTTGGTTTGCCAAAAAATTTCAAAAAATTCCGGGAAGGACTCCTTTCATGGATTCGGTTGACCTGCAAGGACCCACGCCAGCTAGCTTAACCAGCATGAACGTACATGCTGGATAAGCTCAGCCGTAAATACTCTGCTGCTGCTTGGTGCATAGCTCTCGCTTATTGCTTTATCGAATGAGGGAGTTCTGGAGGATGGCTCCCTAACCCAGCAGCACCGGATTTGGAAAGGAATAACTTACTCAACATGCTTTCATTAAGCCACTTGCCTTAAGATAAATGCACGTTCGATAACGCAGTGGAGAAACTCGAACCATTACAACGACGTGTTTAGAGCTCTCAAATCGCCTTTGACGTGCCTTTTAGTCATTCATTACGAACCCAACTAGTATGGAAAGTCTCACACTAGATCTGATAAGCTTTTCACTTTTCATCGAAGCTTCCCCTCTTGTCAAACCTGTATGCATATAATCCTCATAGCACGTTTGTTGTTGTTGTAGTAATCTCTAGCAGTTGAAAGTGCAAACATGGAAGGAAAATTGGTTGAAGATGATGATCTCCTCCTGAGAAACGATGACTTTAATCCTTGGATTTAATGAAAATAGGTCCTTCGAATTGAATGGTGAACTGAACCGTATGTCTTTCACTAATTTTCATTGATTTACAAGAAAGTGTTGCTCCGTGATTTACAAGAAAGTGTTGAACCATATGTCTTTCACTGATTTTCATTGATTTACAAGAAAGTGTTGCTCCTGGTTCCTCTGAAACCAATGCCCACGCATTTGCTACCTTGTCTCCCCCACCTCCGCTACTGGCCTTGTTCCCCATAGCTTAGACCAATAGTGGCTCAAACACAGCTCTCCCCATCAACCTCAGTGTTGGCAATGACAGTCAGCTGTATTCTCTGAGAAGTCAGCTATATTCTCTGAGAAGAAAGAAAACAAACCTTCGTTGGCTAGGGCGTTCGATCTGTCCATGGAAAACAAAAGGAGGGGAACCACGCTCTTTCTTGAAACAAGGTTAAAATAATAATAAAAACAATTATAAAATAAATAAAGGAAAATTTGTAGAGCGTTCTAGAAGTAGCACTGCTCCGGAGGCAAACTCATGGCTAATTTTTTTAATAGGTCTACTTCAAACCTAAACATTTGTTGAAAATACATAGATGTAATTAGTTACTATGTTCGTGGAGAAATACATAGATGTAATTAGTTACTATGTTCGTGGAGAACGAAGGATAACAAACCTACTGCAAAATCATAAATAACCTCACTACAAATTTAGAGTGAATTGATGTAACTACACAAAATTGATGAAAAACTTCAAATGGCCTCAGAGAAAGTGTATTCATGGTGGAATAGCCTACGTCTACACAAAATTGATGAGAAAACTGCAAAATTGCCTCAAAGAAAGTGTATTCCTGGTGTGCTAAGCTATGGAAAATGATGAATATCCTACGTGAATTGATGTAACTACACAAATTTGATGAAAAAACTACAAATCACCCGAAAGAAAGCGTATTCATGGTGTGCTTCGATGGTGGGTTTTCTGATGCCATTTGGGCTGCATGCAAGTGTTACTATAATATTACTATTATATTTGTTAATGTGTACACTATGTTATAACACCACTGCTTACCACCTGGTGATGTAATCAATTATATTTGGAATTTTTTAAATGCAATTGTCTATCCTCGTAAAGACCTGGTGAGTAATCAATTATATTTGGAATTTTTTAAAAGCAGTTGTCTGTCTTTGTAGCGGTTGAGGGACAAGCAGACACTATTCTACCTGCTGCTTAAGTCTCAACCTAGACAAAAGTGGATGCAAGTTTTTTAAGAGACTGTTTATGCGTAGCCATGTGTACTCTTCTTCCATTTAAGATCCAATATTTATGCACCTTTAAATAAAAATAAAGGATTGCATAATTAATGAATATCATCCATCCCAATGTTAAATACCTATTATGTCATGTCTTTCTTTAATGTTAAATACCTCTTGTGTCATGCTTTGGTTTGTTTGTAACGTAAAGACTATACATTTGACCAATGCAACGCAATTAGAATCTCGCAGCACTGACCTGACCTCAGAGAGAGGGCAATTCAGGTGAAGAGAAGTTCAACTTTTAAACTATACTATGAACACAGTCTTTTCAGCTTTTCCATACTAATATAAATCCATGCTAAATTAAGATTTTTTTTTGTATAGAGAACTTATTTTTTATAATTCCAAATCAAAATTATTTGACCAAACATAGATTGTTTTTATTATTTTATTAAATGTGTAGGTTTTAATCTAATTGAAATTCCGTTTTAAGAAGAAGATAAGGGATTTATATTTTAATTTTTTCAGAACCAAATTGAAATTTTGCTTCAAGAAAAATACACAGAATCTATATTTTAATTTTTTTCAAGGATAATAATAAATGAGAGTTAAAAGATTAAAGTATAATTGATGGTATTTGGATCTCCTTTATTTTATAAATGTATTTTTATAAGTGAAAAAGAGTGAACAGAACCAAGTTATGAAGGGGATACTAGGGCTATCAATCAGTCTTCTTCTTTTCAAGGAGAACCACAAAACCACCCTTCATGTGCGCAGTCAAGCTTTGAATGAGCTTTGGATTTCCCATAGCCGAATATTCAACTAGGTGCTGCAATTTGAACATAGAAACCACAGTTGCCACAACATATTTCATCTGAATAAACACCATATCTTTTCCCAGGAAGACCCATGTGCCTCCTTGGAAGACATTGAATTTGAAGGGACTCTGCGAGATAAAATGCCTCTGCACATGATAGTTCCATCAAGAAGAACGTCGTTGCGAAGAGCATGCTTGGAGTCCAAGAGGACCGGCGGATAAAGTCTCACCAATTCACAGATTGATGCATGTAGGTAATGCATGCTCTCAAGATTCTCATATGAAAATACCTAGGCTTTTTAGTCCCGTTTGGCTTCGGGTTTGACGGCCATGAGATGGGAAACTTCTTTGTGTATTGCTTCCAAGATGCCTACAAAATGCTTACATGCACCATAACCTAGATATTTACATCTAGTGATTTTCATACGAACTAAACATACAAACTTTAACACAACAGATTTCTATTTGCCTGTGAATAAAGAAATTTCTTTTTACATGTGATTCATCCTGCCAGAATATTTCTTCTGCGCTCCCTCACACCTGTAGAAGCCTTGAATTCTTCATTAGAATCCAAGAAGGTAGAGAAGATTTGGGATGTTTGGTCAATCAAATCCATATGAGATTCAGGGACTTCATCGTCATTATACTATGTTCCAAGAGAGAAGCTTCAATATCAACAAGTTGCAACCTCCTCATTTGAATACCGTCAAATGCATCGTCTTCATGATAATCAACAAGCACCATTATATTTCCCCACATGGTAATTATGTATCCAATCATCAATACTTACATAAGATTGTTGCAATAAATCATCAATAATGATGATTTCTGTCCAACGCAAAAGTCGATGGGAGAAGAGCTCTTGACAACATCTCTTAGCCAACTTTCATAGTTTGTCATACATATTTGTATCGTTCCAACCGTCTACTTCCACAGTTTCCATGGGACACTTGGCGGTCATGCATATAATCTAAAACACAACTATGTAGGTCCACCAAACACTCGTGTAATGTCCCCGACCCTCCGACCAACGAAGAGGACGCTACCGATGCTGCTATCTACTCGAGCAACTAGCCCCATGAACATACACATAATAAAAATTGAAATGCATTGAAGTAAAACATGCATAGATGCATAATTATTCCTCATACAGCGGAAGCAACTACATTCCATTCAAGCATTTAGCATGTTCATGATTTTCATTAAACAACAAATACAATTTGCAGAGATGAAATAGACAAGAATACTTATCTTATGAAGAAACTTGTCCCGCAACCAGCGATGTCATTGCAACGTTCCACCCAACCATAGGCCAGTGTGCTCCTTAATCTCTCAACAACATTGCCACCCGCGAGCTGGGCATGATTCCCACAAGGAATACGGAACTAGGCAGGCTCACACATAGCCAAAGATATGTCAAAACTCAGTCAAGCCAAAGCTAGGTTTGGGTTTATTAGACCAAGAGTACACAACAACACATAACCAAGCCAACAAGTTGGGTTTATCAGGTTATTAGGAGATGGAAGCATTGTCTACTAAGCTAGTGGGCTCACTAAAGAGCTAAGGATGCCTACACCAGAACTAGCTTGACTCCTAAGACATCCACACACCCAATGCAAGGAATCATTCCCTTATCTGCTGCACAGTCCCTTGGGCCATGACTTCCCTTCCAGTGCTATTTAGGGGGTGTAGAGAAGAGAGCCATCCCTCTAGTTCTGTCTATGAAGCTCCTACAAAACACTAGGTTTTTCAAGTAGACTCCTTTCCACTCCCACGCAGTCCAAAGACCAATTGCATACACAGCAATATACACAATTTCTAGGTTGAGGAAAACAATTCGGCAACAAAATGGATTTCCAAGGAGGGTAAGAACAACCCACTAACAACAAATCGTATCCCAGGGACGTTTTGGCCCTAACGTGGCCAAAAACGAAATTCTCAGCCTCAAGAAAAATGAAGAACGTCTGCCCACATGAGGGAAAATATACACAGCAAATCCAAAATCGAAATTCACACACAACAAACTTCCATCCGTTTGAGAGAGAGCCCAACGTGGATTTTTTATGATGAGGGAAAGCATCTAGGGCCCAAAATCATGAATGAGAACCACTAACAGCAAAATCATGAGGGTAAGGCAGCTCTCCCAGTTCTCTACATGAGGAAAAAAAATGAAGAATGGGGGTCGTCCCTTCTCCTCCTGCCCACGTGAGGATGAACGTGCTCCTTGGTGGCAGTGTGCGTGTGGGAAAGGACTGACACTCCTGCCACACACCACTGTCCATGCAATAACTGCCCTAACTAACATCAGAGAAATTAATTTGGTAGTTGAGCCAAGAATAAGACAAAAAGGTTGTTGAATGAGACAATGGATAAAGGGTGAGTAAGGCAAAAGATAGGTGACAGCTAAATCGGTTTATCAACTGACACTTGGATGTTCCCCAATGTCTCCCAAGGGTTAGACACCCCCCCATATCCTTAGGAAATCATGCCCTTTTCATTATGGTTGCATTGACATAGCTGGTTGTGGGTATTTTTAATTAAAATGCATATTTACATGATGCAAAAAATTATAATGTGTCGGATAGCACGATATACCATCAGCAACGATTTTAATCGTCGGAACATAAAACATTAAATCGGTGGTGGGGCTTTTTCCTTTAGCTCCACATCACAATTAATTACAATATATACATCATATACATTTTTAATGCAAACGGGGTTGAAACCAGGGTGTTACAACTCGGTTTGTACATCTGAAAACACAAACTCTGTGAGCCAGAAAGACATTGCACTGGAAAACACATGGGTGATTTGAAGTTTGGTTGGGATTTAAAAAATCAACAGGCCAGGCCATCACCATGGTTTTGAAGAAAGTTTTATCCGACAATGAGCTCTACTAATGGAGCTAACCGAAGTTGCAGAACTTGACAAAGAAAGAAAAACTTATGCAAATCTGAAGGTTGAAGAAAGGTTTATGGGAGTTGAATGAGAGGTCATATTTATATTAGTTATTTTGCAAATAAATGTAACAATAAGAAAATGACTTTGTGTTCCTTGGATTGTAATTTTCAATTTCGTATATCAAAGCTTACGACTTAGAGGGCCTCCACATTCCATCGTGATGGTTTTGGGATTTGCAAGGAGCAAAGGGCACCGTGCCTTTGACTTTATGTGTAGTGAAGAGAAAAGGTAAAAGAACTTCAATGGAATTCTTACGTCTATCAAAACTTGTGCCCCTTGAGCTACAATATGTGTGCGGAAGGGGGTTGACTTCTGCATCCATTACGTCATGAAAATTAAGCAACAAGATACTAATGGACATTGTGACTATATACTATCGATATTCAATACGAAGATTGAGCTGGGATATTAAAAACTTGAAACAAAACATTTTCGTCACCTGTCAACCTTATTTGGCCATTCAATGATCTGCAATACATGAGATTATAAGAGGACCCACGCGAATGGTCGACAGGAAAAATGGTGTCGCTTGTGCAAATTATGATGTGCAGAAATTTTGTTGTCTCACATAGTTCAAGTTTCAATTTCAAAGGTATAGTCTCTCCACGTCATGTTCAGGTCTCAGTTTCAAAGGTATAGTTCCTCCACGTCCAGGGGTTTCAAGCTTCTCTAAAGCTACTTAAAACTTGGAAAAATCCTATAACTATGCTCCTTGGATTTTTGGACTTTTTTGCTTTGTAAGATTCCATTGACATTCAAAGGATCGGGGTAAAAGCATTGACTTATTCACCGAATGTTTTCAAATTAAAAAACTTTATGTACAAAAGCCTTTTAAAGGAAACGTATTTCCACTTTTGTGGCGATTTAGAAGTTTGATGTAACTTATTTTCAGTTATTTTCCTAGACTTGCTTTCATCACATAAACTTATATTATCTACTCACAACTTTCTCTCATTTTTGAAACACATCAAAGTTCTTTTCGGTATTTCGTTTCTCCCGCTTTGAGAGTATGCTAGTTATATCACATATTAAATAGATGATACTTGCGACTTAACAAAAACCATATGTGACAACATCGCAATCCTTGCTCGCTATATGTGACAGCATCTTAGAAAATATGTCACAATACCTCCCCTTCTAAAAACCTAGATTTGACAGGAAGAATAAAGACAATTGAGAATTAGTTCAATGTTCAAAAAATGACTTCTTATAATTTAAAAAATATATATATAAAAGAATCAAGACAATTGCCAAAGAACTAATGAGCTTTTATAAATAAATAAATATTATATATCTATAATTACAGTTTTATTATGGTTTTTAACTTATCCTGATGATTGAGGGTGTGAGCTAGCACTAGTGTCTTATAGTTGATTTGATGGAAACTCAGGTTCCATTCTTTGTTGGGTTAGTGTTGTAGCTTTTATGCTTTTATGCCATATTGGTGACAGTGCCTAGACCCAAGTAGGAGGAGATGTGTAACTCCTTCAATGTCCATCCTAGAGTTGATAGGTGTCATAAAATAAAATTTTATAAAATAATAACATGTCCGCTCAAATCAGAGTTAAACATTTATAACATATATATATAAATACAAATTAAATAAATTAGACATGTGTAACTCCTTCAATGCTCATTCTAGAGTTAACATATCTCTCTTTAAAAAATAAAAAAAATATTATAAAATAATAACATATATGCTAAAATTACAGTAAATACATTAAACCAAGTTTGCATAAATTTGATTCTTTCCATGCTGCTAAATCTTTTTAAGATAGATCTAAGATGGTTTAAGTGAACCTTACAGTTACTATCTACTTCCAGCAAACCCTGCCGTTACCTATCTAGCTTCCAATTCAGTAATGGTGACATCATTTAGGGAAGGAACCAAAGGATTCTGTGTAGATACAGACGACACGGAAGATGCCGTGGCAGACGACCGTGGCTCGTGAATCCCACTAACAGAGCTGCCGCCTCCGGATCCTGCCAGGTTACTCTCACTGCTTGTAACAAACGCTGGCTGTGTTGGATTTGGTAATGTTACGGAAGAGCTGGAGATCATCAGTATAACATTAGACATTGCCGGACGGATGCCTGAATCAGCTTGCGTGCATAAAAGGGCAACGTGAATGCATCTTACAGCTTCTTCCTGCCTGCATGTTTCCATTACTGTCGAATCAATCATATCTCGAAGACGCCCTTGCTTGTATAATCTCCATCCCTGCATCACAGCAAAGCCAAATGCATGCATTCTTAACATATTTATTGTGACTTCTCTCAATCCACTGCCATACCTAAAGAAAATCAAAGTTTTACCCATTCTAATAGGCTTTGCATTTTCTCGGGAAATGTTATATCGCTGTTTTTCCTTCCACTCAAAATCTCGAGGACCAACACTCCAAAACTGTAGACATCAGCTTTCAATGATAATTGCCCCCGCATTGCATACTCTGGCGCCATATAACCGCTACATACTCCAATGAGAAACGCCAAATAAGTTTGTGGCTCAATCACATGATTGCATAAATGTTCAACTGTTAACAAATTGCATTTGAGAACGGCAGAGGGAAATGGTCTTACTATGTCCCTGCAACTCTTGTTTGGATATGAGTTTCGTCTTCAGGAAATAGTCTTGCTAACCCAAAGTCTGCTATTTTGGGATTCAATTCCTCATCAAGCAAAATGTTGTTTGCTTTAATATCTCTATGAATAATTCGCAACTGTGAATCCTCATGAAGATAACAAAGACCGCGAGCTATTCCCATTATGATGTTATAGCGCTTTTGCCAATCAAGACGTGCCTTTTTCTTTGGATCTGTATTTCAAAAACAAATTTGAAAACTTTTAAATAATCAAACTCATTAAATTTATGATGATTTATCATATATTTCCCTCATCCAAAAAGACGTACCAAACAGGAAGGTGTCAAGACTTTTGTTTGGAAAATACTCATAAACAAGTAATCTTTCAGGTCCCTCGGCACAACACCCAAGCAGCTTTACCAGATTTCGGTGTTGAACATTGGCCACAAGTTTCACTTCATTCATAAACTCTTGTTTGCCCTGTCGAGATCTTACAGACAGCTTCTTCACTGCTATTTCTGTTCCGTCTCTGGTTATTCCCTGAAAGAATATTCAGCCCCATCAACAATCGATTGAAAAACCCCTCTTCGTTTTGGTCTATATGAAAGATGATGTCAAGTCATGCAATTTCATGGGTTAAAGTTAAAAACAATAATACCTTGTATACAGGGCCAAAGCCTCCCTCTCCAAGTTTCTTGTTTTCATCAAAATTATCAGTTGCTTCTCTGAGTGCTTCTAAGGTGAAGAGAATTTGCTTCTGCTTCAGCAGTGTCGATTCAGGATCGTTTTGCTCTGTTTCTGTGTAGGGAAAAATGTGATTAAGAATCCAATTTCATTAAATAACATAAGTTGGTTGTGCCAAAGAGAGACCAAAACTCCAGCTTCTTTACCTTCATTCTGCGCACGGGCTACTGGCCTCGGTGAAATGGCAGATTTTAGTTTGCCCCGCATGGCAAACAGACATACAATTAACGCTAGAACTAAGCCTCCCACAATCCCCAATATTATGGGTAATGTTTTTGAAGAGGAACCTTCTGTAGAGTAGTTGACGTAACATATGGTATTGTTATTTACAAAAGTTGGAACAATCAAATTGTATAACCCCAGAATGACACAAATCTTAAAACTCAATGTAACAGAGAGAGGTTATATGTACAGTACTTGACGTGGTGAGCGAAGTTCCATTCGATGGAGGAGTCTGGGGAGCTTCTGTAGCAGGGTTTGCCCCAGAGGATGGAGCTGGTGGAGGTGGACTAGGACTACTCCCTCCAGTGATAGTCTCAAAAAAGGGGTATATTTCATATCGGACCCTGCAGCTTCCAAACAGCGCTTGAGCTCCTTGCTTCACAGAGTAGAGGTTATTCCTTCCTGATTGCAAACAAGATGCGCAGTCCGTGATGGATAGATCTCTCCAGCACTGAACTAGACCGTAAACGGTGCCAACAGAAGAATATGCAGCTGATCCTTCCGCAAATCCCGTATAATTTGAAGAATTGCAAGCCTCACGAGACAAGTTGGAAAGTAGATTAAAAGTAGTGGTCATAAAACTATTTGGATTACTGGTGCTAACATTATTTGCATTAACCAGAATAGTCCCATTGGTGTCTAGCTTTGAAAAGAAACTAGAGTTGTCGTATCGCAGGAAGCAGTTATCCAGCCATAATCGAACACCTATGTCGTTTCCGCAACTTTGTCGAAGGCTATCGTTTGCTTGCTGTGAACAGATTGAGCAGTCTTGTTGAGATATGTTACCTAAGCACTGGAGGAGACCATAGATTCTGTTGGGACTTTGGCCATACGAAGAAGTGTTGAACCCTGTTTGAGGTGCGCTCTTCACTAGATTGCTCATTACCCGATTCAAATTGCTCGAAAATGTACTTCCATCAACGTATGTGGAAGCATTATTGCATTGATATGAGCTAACCTGTGACCTAACTGAAGAGAAACAGGTAATGGATAGTAAAGCGAACAAATGAAATATAATAGTGGCTTGTTTGCTAGAATGAACAAAGTATAAACAATTATACTTATTCAAGTTTCTCATGATGTTCGAACTGGTAGCCTCTGTAAGGATTCTGATGACTATGGAACACAGGGCCGCGTTGGAATTAGATCATTCTCATGATGTTTGAACTGATAAGCTCTGGAACGGTTCTGATGACTATGGAATATACACTATTCCGTTATAAAAATGATGGAATTAGATCATTGACACAGAAGAAGCAATGGTCTGGAGGCATGGGAAAGGGAAAACCATGGGGAGTCTGGATCACGGCAGTCAACTGGAATTGGAATGGCGGAGTCAATACGTCGGCGATGATGTCAATACTGGAGCTTGTGTATGACTGATCTGCCATTAAAATTGAATGGTCTGTGTACAGTGTACAGTAACCGTTCACTTCTAGACGATGAAGACCTGAGGTTGCGTATGAATAAAGTTAAGAAACTCCACAGGTCCAGAGAAAATAACAAATTGCTTTTCTATGCGCGGTACATTGTAAAGTCGGAGAAATCCAAATTCACACAGCGACCATACTCTGTTTCCCACCTCTGGCTATCACAACGGGTTTTTCTCAGAGATGAAAAGTTTGTACGGGTGGGAACTGGCAAGGGATTGAAAGCGATATGCCTCTTTCGGCAGGGCAGAGCAGGTGTGAGTTGTATTTTTTTTTAATTATGGGAACAGTAATATTTCAAGAGTATATCCCATAGTCTATAATTCAACTATAATTCAGAAATATTAATAACTGGAACAGTAATTTTTTAAGAGTATATCCAACAATCTATAAGTCAGATATATTAATAACTTGTGTCTTAGTAGGGGTGGAGATCATCCGGGTAAGCCTATACTCAGGGGTAGTCTACCTTTAGAACCTTGTCACAATAAACCAATAAACAACCCTAATCACAACAAGCCAATAAACAACCCTAGTAGCAAGTATAAGTTCTAATAGGTATGAGTTGTATTGCATTGCCTTGATCTTATGGCAGTTTCAGAATGGGCCCATAATACGTATCCTTAGGGGCATGAATTATAGTTAGTATTAGGACCATGTGAATTATGACTTTTATCCCATTTTTATTTGTTGGATTTGAATTAGAAAAGTCTTTAGAAAATATGACAGCTTGACTCATCGTTATCCCACGTTGATCTGTTCACTTTTCACGTTGATCTGTTCACTTTTGTTTTCATTCCGTGTAAAATTCAAAGATGATAGAATAATTGTTTCGTTCCGTATAAAATTCGATTACTATAATCAGAATCGCTGTTTGTTGGCACGATTTTATTGAAAGGATAAATAATTCAACAATTATAAAAGAGTATATCAAGTAAGTATAAATAATGATGATCTTCATTAGTTTTATTAAACTAGCAATTGCAAGTATAAATAATGATGATCTTCATTAGTTTTATTAAACTAGCAATTGCCTCAAGAAAGGTGCAATAATACGCCGTGAAGGTAATTGTTAGTGGGTAAGTGAGAACAGGTAGTCTGCCTAACCAGTATAACCTAACAAGCCAATTTATTTGGAAAATGTTTGATAGTTTAGAAAAAGGCCTGTATGATGAGGAGTTAGTTTAGAAAAAGGCCTATTTAGCATTTGCACGCTTGCAATTTGAACATGTGTATGGTGAATTCAATGCAATTTCAACATGTGTATCTTGAATTCAATGAAGAAGTAGCAAGCTGCTCAATATTGCCTTGTAACATGAGCCATATCTTTTTTCAACAATGTTTTATGCCTGGAAGTAGCAAATATTCGAATACAATATATATTGGATATCTTGCAAATATTCGGATACAATATCTATTGGATGTCATATAGGGGTTGTTGAACAAAAAAAATGTAACAGAGATTCTGATTGGCCTCCCTGCAAAAGCATGCACAAAGTGTTTGTTGATCTCACACTGGGCACTCTCATTTGCTCTAACAAATTCAGGCTTTTGTTCCAGAAACAAAATTGCAAAATTTGAGCTTTTGATGCAATTATCCAGTAGCAGTAGTAAGTGAGAATGAACAATTGGATAATTTTGCCTATGAGCTCCATCTGAGCCTTCATTACAGTCAAACAGTGTTCTGTGAAATAAACTCGCCAAATCTCAGAAACAATGCCCATCAGAAGTGCTGCTTGTGCTGCCTGTACCATCTCTGTGATTTTCTTGATTACTAAGGTCTAGATTCGTTGTTCATGACCGCTAGGGCAGCTTTTTATAGCAAATTTATAATATCAACCTTCTTTAAGTTCTGCACTCTGCCATCTATCGAAAGGCAAATTCTTTGTATTTTTCTATTATTAAAACGCATTGTACTCTTTGTATTTTCTGTTATTAAAACTCGAATATGTTCCTGTTGTGTTTTCCATTTAGAGTAGCCTGGCTTCAACGAACGAGGTATAAAACTGGAATAGCTTTTAATGTTTTGCGAATATGATATGCATAATATTTTCTAATACATTAGTAATATTTGCATTACTACTTTTGTCCAAGTCTCAAAAGATTGGTCTTTCGAGGTTTAATGAAACTACAAATTGTTTCCTGCATAGAAAATGGGCATGCTACTTTCATATGATTTACTCCACTCCTAGAAGCTGCAGTAGTACTCCTCGATCTATGTGCCATATAACCAAATCTAGGAACTGCTTCAAAAATCAAACTTGATCTACAACATATCAATAAATACCAATGCAGAATAAAATGCACAGCATGAGAAAACTGACATTGATGTTATATTCATTTCAATTCAAAGACAGTAAAATTTATTTCCCTGCTTTTACCATTTATTGTTTGCATTTTTGTTTCTATTAAATGATAATCCAGTTCTGGACTTGCTACAAACATATTAGGTCCAAATCAAAAAGTAGTCTACTCAGCTTTTACTTGGACAGCTCAACAATTAACGTGCTAAAATTCAAATCCAATAATAAGATGTAAAAAATGTCAACTGCTGAATATTATTATAATGATTGTGTAGTTTTAGCTATACCATAAGTGCTGAATGTCTACAGGCATAATTTGCCTACAATTAAAACTCTCCTTGCATGGTTAATAATAAACATAATAACAATGGAATATGGAAAATTTTCCATGTATCTGTAATGGCTTATCATGATTTAGTTTGTACTATACACAAGTTTAAAGATGAGTACTCACACCTCAGCTTGATAATCAGATAGACTGATGTACTGGGGAGCCAGTAATGTAAAGGTTTCTACC